>WUAW01038628.1:54018-66661 GCA_017165845.1 Thaumetopoea pityocampa | reverse complement strand
CGCCTCCAGATGCCACGGAGGCGTCCCCGCAAGCAGCGTAGCCGCCTCGAAGGACACCGTGCGGTAGCCCCTGGCTACTCTGACGGCCATGGCGCGCTGCGGACGTCGCAGCAGCGCCTTGTTTTTGGCCGTCAGGTTCTCCGCCCAATAATTACTTGTCCTGACTGACTGATTTATCAACGCAGAGGCTAAGCCGCTAGAGCTACAAACTTGAAATTTTGGCAGTAGATGCCTTTTACGTTGTAAGCATCCATTAAGAAAGGATTTTTGGAAATTTCACCCGTGAGAGTGTAAAATAAGGAATGAGCGGTTGTATTAAATTTCGTCATTTTCAAAGTAAAAAGCACGAAATTTAATATACCTACTTCTGGTTAGAAATAAATGTGCACATATATCGGCGTTTTTTCAAAATATTACCCCTAAGAGGGTGAATTAGGGGTTGTAAGTTTATATGGGACACTTCGTCACTTTTGAAAGAAGTTGCAGGAAAATTCATATACCTGCTTCTGGTTAGAAATAAATGTACACGTATATCGGCGTTTTTCAAAATGTTACCCCTGTGGGGGTGAATTAGCTTAGTAATTTTAGCCCCAAAATGGAACACCGCAAAGGTCGTTTACAAAGAGGTAAAGGAAAGATTAAAAAAAAACTAAACGCGCAAGTGAAGCCGCAGGCTACAGCTAGTATCCGCATATAATTAGTTTCACTTGTTATTATTAAAACTTCTAAACTGAGGCATCTCTTAACCGCTGCTACACTATTGTGGGCGGATCAAAGCAAGTCTTGGCTACTTGCTCGCATTGTGTGAAAGTTCTGGCGGTAATTAATTGATTAACAAGTGATAATTAATAAGGGACGATACATTATAAATTTAATTGGAATATTATACAAGAATTTTCCAAGTGGTTCGTGACAATTTTGTTCAATAGCGTCTTAACCATATATGTGCGTTCATAATTATATGAAATCTGCATTCTCAGCACGTTCCACAAATGAAAGAGCGTGATATTCTTTGTAGGAATTGAGATAATTTGCTGCTTAATTATGATATACGTTTTTGAATGTCTTGCAACTCGATCGACATGAGAAATTGCTCTTTAGGGGACGGTATCGCTTACTGTCCCCTACAAGTAGGTAGCGATGCTGTTTATATGCGTTGAGTGGGTAGTATTCTAATAAACCAACTGTTTTAAGCTTGTCTCTATGTGTGTGCACCTTTGTGGTTCATAGTCGAGAATCTTATAATTTATGGAATGATAATTTTGACTGTGATCTGTTGTGCGCACCAAAAAAAAAAAATAGTCCGTATATAATTGTCCTTATCATAATCTGAGAAATTCATTTGTTTATTCACATTTTACATGGTGTGTTGCGCCGGCGTAATAATGGCATCATTCTCTCTCGACGGTAGCTGTGAGAATCAATTAAGAATTGCACCAGAATAATAGGCAGCAGAATTACCCTGCGATTCAACCAACAACTAATGCGACCTTCAACATACCCGCCAAGCGTGGAGATTATGGCAACCCCTCGTTTTTGAAGAGAAGACCCATGACCACGGGTTAATGATGATTCATCTATACTAACATTATTAAGAGAACTAGCTTTTGCCCGCGATTCCGCTTGACACAATCATAGATTTATATAAAAAGCCTTAGATCGACTCGAGCTCTCGTACTTTAACGGCGGCTACTAAAACAGGAATCAAGCTGTATCTTCAATTCTACGCGACCGATTTTGATGACATATGCCGCAGCATTGAAGTGGGAATAGTATTTTTAAGATTGTAATAGTTAGACCAAAATATATCCACTGGCTTTTGCGTGAAGGAACAAACAATCATACATCGACGGATTTGGTTTCAGAAGCCCTTAATTCGTCGATCTGAGTAGTTTGTTTTTAAATATGTTTGATTTTTGAAAATTTTCATTTAACAATTTTATAATAGTATAGTAACTGGCATTTATAATTTTGTTATTGTTTCATTTAATTTTTTAATAATTATTTTGTGAAATGTCCTATTTTGAGTTAATTATTGTAAATATGATTTTGCATGCCAAATTAGTTGAATGTACTGATTTAAATATATACTAACACCTATAATTATCTATGTTCGCAATAAAGGTATGAATCCGTATCTGAGGTAAAATTTGTTTGTTTGTAGGTTTGTATGTAGGGATAATTTCCGGGACTAATGAAAATTCACTGGTAGAAATCTCCATTATCCTGCGTGGTACAAGCTATAAATTATATTTATATAATCCATATTAGGCGAGCTATCACGATGTTTGTCTAACAAGTCGGACAGCAACACGATTACGAAGAAATTATGGCGCACACCCGGGTGGGGTTTCGAGTAGATAGGATGTGCACGTGAGCGGAGCAGCGGACAAAAGTTAGTATTTTATAAAGTCATTAGAGTATTCACCAATGCGATGTTATCGCCCGATTTCGGCGGCAGATAGGGTGATTTTAATAGTGTGCGGTGCGGCATACCAGAGGTTGATAAGGATTTGCTGATAACGCAGGCCCTATATGGCTAGATGTAATAGTTGTCTATTAGAGAGTAAACCGGAACAGATAAAGGTATTATATTCACAGCTAGCTTTCTCCCGCGGCTGCGCCCGCGTGAATATTGGTTTCCGCCACATGGAAAATCCGGAAACAATCATAGATTTATATAAAAATCCTTGGAACCACTTTTACTTGAGCTCTTGTGCCTTAATGGCGGCTAGTAAAATAAAGATCAAGTTGTATCTTCAATTCTACTTGATCGATTTTGTTCACATGCATACATATAATTACGACTTTTCCCTGGCTCTCCGGCGGAGTATCGAACCCCGGTCTCCTGCGTGACAGGTGAGGATACTGACTACTATACTACCGAAGAATTGGGGTAGGCAGAGACCACTTCTTTCCACTTGCTACGAGCAAAGTGACTATCCATAGCCCACTATTCGCCTCGCGAGAAATGAGACGTGTCGGGTGGCAAACCACTCGTCGTCGCCACTTTATAAGGTTCAAAGGTGCTAAAGTTCCACATGGCGCAAAATTAAACATGCCGCAGTATTTAAGTCGGAATATTACCTTTAAGACAGTTACAGTTAGACCAAAATCTATCCACTGGTTTTTGTGTGAAGCTTGAACAAACAAACAAACATCGACGAATTTTGTTTCAGAAGCCCTTAAATTAGTCGATCTGAGTAGTTTTTTTTTTTAATAAATATCTTTGATTTACAAAATTTGACATTTAACAATTTTATAATAGTACAGATAAATCAGGTTTTCTATTAACATTAGCGAAACAAGAAAACACGCTCTTCGGATGTAGTTTATCTCTAATCATGTTTGGCCGTAAACGACACTGAAATGTTTGACTCGCTTTATGGCCAGCTATTGACCTGACCGTAACATTATACCAGTTAAATTAACTTTCATACTTAGCTCGCTCGGGACGGGTTCACAAACAAAAGTATTCGTGAGAAAATAACTCTACTGAGCGATCAATAATTATCTAATACATTGAATATATTTGCGATCAAATTATCCGGTGAGTCGGCTGTAATTCAACGCGTTACGAGTATTACTATTTACTAAGATTCGGCCGCGGCTCCGCCCCTGTGAATGTCGAAATATATTGAAAATCCAGAAATAATTATAGATTTAAAAAAAATCTATAACCATTTTAACCTGAGCTCTCGTACCATAATGGCGGCCAATGAAACGGTTTTTGGTGGCTCTAACAAACAAATAAACAGACGCAAAGAAAATAAAATATGGGTTCAGAAGCCAATAACAGGTCGATCTGAGTTACAGTTTTGAAATATCTTTAATGTACAGACAATAACGTTTCACAATTTTATAATACATCTATCTGTACTATCATAAAATTGTTAAATGTCAAAATTTCATAAATTAAAGATATTTAAAAACAAACTGCTCAGATCGACTAATTGAGGACTTCTGAAACGAAATCCGTCTATGTTTGTTTGTTTGTACGGGCGTCACACAAAAACCAGCTGTTAGAATTTGGTTAAACTATTACAGTCTTAAAGACACTATTCATACTTAAATACTGAGGCATGTTTATTCAAAATCGGTCCAGTAGAATTAGATACACCTTGATTGCTGTTTTAGTAGTCGCTGTTAAGGTACGAGAGATCAAGTAAAAGCAGTTCTCGGGCGTTTTATATAAATCTATGATTGTGTAGGGATTTCCCATGTAGCGGAAAACTGACATTCAAGCACGCGGAGCCGTTGGCAAATGCTAGTACTATTATAAAATGGTTAAATGTCAAACTTTGTAAAAAAAACTACTCAGATCGACTAATTAATGGCTTCTGAAACCAAATCCTTCGATGTTTGTTTGCCTGTTCGAGCTTCACGCAAAAACCAGCAGGTTGGTCAAACTTAAAAGTACTATTGCGACTTAAATACTGCGGCATGTATCATCAAAATCGGTCCAATAGAATTGAATATACAGCTTGATGCCTGTTTTAATAGCCGCCGTTAAGATACGAGAGCTCATGTAAAAGTGGTTACATGGCTTTTAATATATATCTATGATTGTAATCTATAATATATGATTGAGATTTTCTATGTAAAGTAAAACCGAAATTCACGCGGGCGGAGCCGCGGGCAAAAGCTATAATATATTTATAACAGTACAGATAGAAACATATGTTTATAGTCAGTCATATCCAATAGTATACATTCAAATAAATGTCTATATTTACACGTATCTGTGAAGTTACATTTTAAGAACAACAAGTAAGTAGACGATGTTTATTTACCATCCTTGAGTGTCATCGAGTTCGAAATCGGAGTTTAGGGCCCTCAAGACACTTCAATATTCCTTTGTGGACCGTCGCGTCGCCTTAGTGCTTTGTAGAGAGTTCGCGCGGAGTCTCATGTAAATACGCGCTAGTACGCACAGTACTAAATACAAGGTTTTAGTTTTACAGTCATGACCTTAGGACCTCGAGGGCATTACACTAGTACATTAGCGTTAATATCTCTGAGATTTCCACATCATTTTCTAGAATAACTTTCAGTTTTATCGTCTCGCATAGCTGTATTTTCGTTGTTACTGTTTGAGTAGTTAATATTCGAGGTAGTGGTAAATAAATGAATGATACTCATGCGTCTCGTTGTATCCCGATCCTAACTAATATTATAAATGCTCATGTTTGTTTGTTTCGCTTTTACACCTTAACTACTCAACCGATCATCATGAAATATATGTACACACATTGTCAGGGGTACAGAAAAGGGCAAAGGGTAATTTTATGCTGAAAAAAAACTGTTTTTGTGGTAAGGAAAATATAGGTTTATATGGTCATCCGATACCAACGCGTGCGTAGCCGCGGGTAGAAGCTATAGTGTATAATTCAGAGGCATTTGTGACTATTGGTTGTTCGGTCGCCTCGCGTTGCCTTATCGGCACCCTTTTCCGCCGGTGCCTTCTAAATGGGAAGGCAAACACTGGAATGTTTGTTGACACGGAGCGGTTCGGCCGCTTTATAAATATTTCGAGCGCGGGCAGCGCGGCGGCGTGCCATTATCCCATTAGGGAAGGGCATTAGTCACTCAGAATGTGAGGCTATTAGTCGAGTTCGCGTGGCGCACGTACCCAACCAGTGACTGCTACGTTACAAACTAGTATGTGTTGTAACGTACTAAATGTATAACTCAATAATAATGTTAAAATTTAGATTTGTGGAACTAGAAATAGATTAAATGGGTCTGATTAATTTTTATAATACTGAAAATAAACATTTCAATAAATGAAAAATGCATTGTTAAGAATGTAATAGGTATTAAATAAAATAAAGTTAAAAATAGTTTTGAAAAAAAAAAAACTAAGAAGGTTTTGATAAATTGTCGTGCGTGTCACTGTATTCAACAAAATAATAGTAGAAAAAAATTTGTAAGAATGCCATAATGAAACTAGGAATACTTATAACTTTGTTATGTCACTGTTTGTCATTTCGAAATATTTTTGACAAAATTCTTATTTTAAAATTAATCAAACTTATAAAACTGATATTTGTTGTCGCGAAGCAAAAGCCATTATTTATAGACCAATTAATTAACTCACTATAATTAACCCTTTGCACTTGAAGCCTTTTTCGCTCAAGCGAACTAGCAACTCGAGAGGAGTTAGCTGTTATCAATTATTTCACTTTTTTTTTTACATTTAGCTTAAAATGATTTCAGACACAATATAACATTTTAAACTTCTATTTTTAATTATCGCTATCGTTATTGCTCAATTTGCCGCCTCGATTCGAGTGGTGTCTGAGACAACTCTTGAGCGCAAAGGGATAATCTATACTATTATAAAATTGTTAAATATCAAATTTTCAAAAATCAAAGATATTTAAAAATAAATGACTCAGATCGACCAATTCTTCATTTCTTCTCGGGCTTCTGAACCAAATCCGTCGATGTTTGTTTGTTTGTTCGGGTTTCACGCAAAAACCAGCTGGTAGATTTTGGTTAAACTCTTACAGCCTTAAAGGTACTATTCCGACTTAAATACTGTGGCATGTTTCATCAAAATCGGTTCAGTAGAATTGAAGTTACAGCTGGATCCCTGTTTTAGTAGGCGTCGTTAAGGTACGAAAGGTCAAGTAAAAGTGGTTCTTAGGCTTTTTATATAAATCTGTCTATATGATTGTATCGTGATTTACCATGTAGCGGAAAACCGACATTCACGCGGGCGGAGCCGCGGGCAAAAGCTAGTTATTAATAATTATAGGCATCTTGTAATCAAATTTAGCTGAGATAGGTAGATCTCCAGATGCAACATGGTAATAAACGCTAGGGGCGAATCCTATGGTAGAGCAAAAGGGCACGCAGGGTTTAGTGGCCGAGGGCCCCACTCCGCGTCGTAGGTATCTCCATGCCCTGCTACATTAACGCTCTTACAAATAAAACAGAACTAATAAGGTAGTAGAGATACTTTGATCATAGATATTGTAGGCATAGGAGCATTCATAGATAATAAAAATTTCACTAAAAAAGTACATATCTAAGGCCTAGTAAACTCCTATCAATTTAATGTCTATCAACATTATACAGTATTTTTGTTATCATTATTTTGGCAGTACGCGATCATGGCTATGGGAACGTCATTTATTACTACACTACCATACCGACCATATCGTATACACCACCTAATGCATTATAATTTTTAACTTCGACGTAGAATGTGATCAATGATCATTTTATAAAAGGAAATAAGTCTTCAAGCTTGAACACATGCGTATTCTCTGGTTTAATCTGTGACTAGAGGACGATCGTCAGCGGCATCATCGCATTGCCCTTTGACTTACACAATAAATACAACATGCCCATTGGCACTCAGACATACCTTGATGCACCGGCCCGTACGCCAGAACAATCCACTGCTTTGTCTTTCAAACGATCGATAGGCACCAAGCTCAACACCGTAAAAGCAAGTAAATTACTTTTGATCACCATTCAGCACAAACGAACAGGGCCGACCCGTTTCACAACAGTATTTATTCGTTTAGGGTTACACACCAACAAATACAGTACCACACATGAACAGATGGATAAAGCAAGGGTCGCTTTTGAATCCGCAGAGTGGAGGTTTATAATATAAACAAATAACACTGGTGATTTCACAGTAGAAACACTAAATTGCCGTGTACATAATGCACGTCAGCGCCGCGTCGAGTCGGCGGACGACCGCGGAACTCGATTGAAACGAGGAACGCTACGTGTCCCCCTCCGTCAGAGGTGTGCGTGAGAGCGAGAACCCCTGCGCATTGCGAGTGCGTACGAAAGGGATGCATAACGCTTTACGAGGCGGGCAATGTAAAAATTTAAGGGCGCGTTATACAACAAAGTATGATCAACATCACCACTGCCAGACACAACGCTATCTTGGATTGATCCGCGCGGTGAACAGATAACGATTGTTGTAACGTTCAAGGCGGCTTTAGCACAGCCGCTCATTCATTATCATCATTATCCGACAATTAAACATTGCGACGACGGTCATTGCCGTCCCGTTCGCTGTAATATACTCCTCGCTTCACTGCCTCTGTAATATAAAGTAATAGCTGGCTCCATACTTTTTCCTATTTTATGATGCAATTCCCGTATTTAAATTAATTTAGATTACAACCGTTGAATAATTCATAATAAGGTGAGCATAAAACTGTACTTACTTATCATAATAGGAGTATCATAATATCTGAGATAATTGGCAATAAGGGTAAAGCAAGCATTTAAACACTTTATGACAGTATGTACATTTATTCCAAAAACACAATTTAGTTTTCGTAATGTCACTGCAGTCGACGATGGCGATCACTCCAGTGTAATACATATCTATTAAATTATTCTACACCTTATATATAAATAAATTAGAACAATCTCCAAGCAAAGAAAATTATTATAATTCAGTAGGAAATTGTCTTCACAAGGTATTGTCATAGTGTTGGTGATAAAATGAATACTTAAATCATTCAGAAGATTAGGTACTAACAAATATAAATTAAAAACAACACTAATATTTAATGAAGTCAGCTATTAACCATTGTGGGTATTTACTATACTTACTTATATTTACATAAGACGGATTTTGTCCATCCGTATCCATACAAATAATTACATCCGTACAAATTAGGGAAAAAGGATAGTTGTTTAAGTTTCCATTCACTCTGCAGCACATAATTACTCATTAAACAATTTTCTCTTTATCGAGTTCATATAATTATTTCAAACATAGTACCATTGTATTTAAATACCAAACCATACCTATATAAATAATGAAAAATCTCAGCATTCACAGTGGTATATAGATACCTACATTTGCGTTTTAACATTGGGTACCAGTGCATTTTTCGTTCTAAAACAAAATTACCAAATTTATACAACAGCTACAAAACTGAACGTATGTCCGATACTCTATTTATTTGGTTGTTAAATCACAGAACGAAACAAAACATGAGTCGCGATTTTTTTTTGGAAGCAGCAATAACACTAATCGTTAGTTTAATTCTAACGACTGCCATAAATTCATAAGACAAAACCAGCGCTAGTTTCGGATGGCTGTCCACAAAGCTGCACAAATCAAAGGCGCGTGTAATGAAGCGTTGAATAAGGGTGAGAACGCACTAGGCTAACAACTATTCCAATTGAATTAGCGCGCTCAATACTATATTTTAATAATATATTTTTTGTTTGACCACATACATTATTTTTCGAGACAGTCTTGAGAATTAGTGACGTAGTGACAAGCCCTAAGAAGGTTTTCGCATTTGTCGGTAAAAATTCCCTTGTTCTTGAGGACAATTTTAAAACACGTTGGCTGAAAGTCGCGAGTCAAGACAGAATTCAATGAAATCAACCGTTGAACATGTTGACGTTCCAGTAAAGCGAAAAAGATATAACAATCTCGTAGATTGTTTTCGGAGTTTATCGTGCCGATTCACTCTATTGTTAATGTGGCCTATTAAAATGGCCCTACTAATCAGTAACATCATGCTTTTTTTCAGTTTATTAGAAATATACCTAAGTACCTAGGTCACACTGAAAGTTTTTAGAACCTGCCAGTTAGAAACATTGGCAATGAAAACTTTTAAATTTCGATTATAGATAAAACTCTTTGGTTACCTAATGTGGCACATTGCATTCATTTGTCATTTGTTTTTGTGAATTGGCGGCAATTCTAAGTCTTGTTACATCTCAAAATGAATTTAACACATTAAGCGCCACGCCGGTCCCTAGGGCCGCTGCAAGACTTTCCGTTCAGGTCTCGCCGGTCCGCACAGACCGGCGTCAGACTTTAGTTCGTGTTATCATCGCGCGCGTGCGGGTCCATCCGTACTTGTGAGACCGAACATTTAATTTAGGCGACATGGGTTTTTGTTTGATCAATGCTTTAAGGGAAATAATATAATACTTAAAAACATTAATGTAATTTGGCGGGCGGCCCGGCCGGGCGCGCTTGGCGGCCGACTGTGGCGTGAACGGAGCGGCACGTAAATCGACGTGGCGTTTGGCGTGTTAACGCGAGATTGTTCGGTCCATGATTTATTACAACTTTCGCTGTGGTCTTAATCAACAAAACTATGACGAACTTCGATTAGCTTTTAATTATGAAGCCCCATCTCGCGCCACGGTTTACAATTGGTTTAATGAGTTTAAGCGTGGGCGTAACAATATCTGTAAAGATCTGCGTGAGGGACATCCTTCAACAGCGACATCTGAAGATAACATCAGTACTGTGCCACACATGATAGTGGAAGATAAGAGAGTGACCTACAAGCAGATGCGGGCAAGCTTAGGCATTGGTATGAGTCAAGTACAAAAAATATTACACGAACTTTTAGGCGTCAGGAAGCTATGCACCAGATGGCTTCCCCATACTTTCACCAAAGACCAGAAACGCCTTCGCATGGACTGGTGTCACGAAATGTTAGAAAAGTTCAACGGAGGTGACTCGAATGCTGTATTTGACATCGTCACAGGTGATGAAAGCTCGATATATTGCTACGAACTCGAAACCAAAAGACAATCAGCTCAGTGCATGTTTCCTTTTGAGGATCGGCCAACTGAGGTAAAGAAAGGAAGAAGTCAAGCAAAATCTTGATTGCCTCTTTCTATGGTCGGAAAGGTCATTTCGCGACAATTTTGTTGGAAGATGGAAAGAGAGTTACTGCAGACTGGCATGTTGTTGTTTGTATGTTGTCTTGAAAAATGTTCGACAGTAGCGCCCTCGAAGCAGGATCCTCCTTCACCACGACAACGCTTCAGCGCACTCCGCAAAACGAACAATTGAATATTTAATTATCGCAGATGTCCAGACAATGAGTCATCCGCCATATAGTCCTGAACTGGCGCCCTGCGACTTTCATTTATTCCCAAGAACCAAAGATAAACTTAGACATATTCGCTTTACGAGCCCTGAAGATGCGGCGAGTGTTCGAAAATGCCATAGAAGAGACTATTAAGAAGAATGCTTTTCTCAAAGGTTCCATCGAATGCGAAGATGTACAGAGAGGAACGAGGACTACTGCGAAAAACAATAAAAGTATCGGCAACTTTCTACATTGAGCCATTTTTTATTTTCTAAAAACTTTCAGTGTGACCCACGTATAAGGATAGAATAAATGTAACTAGTAACTGCCAGTTTTTGGATAAAGAATGCCGGGCTTAGTTTGTTCCCGCAATTCGATCCAGCCACAACTAATTTGCTAGTTGGCTGCTCATTAAACAGTATAGTGCGTCCTTAAGAATGGCTTTCAGGCAAACGCAACTCACTTCCAAAACCTCTTTATGATAAGTGATTTTCATAACTGATAACTGATGACGTTATCATATGTGTGGTGTTACTACTACGAACTTAATGTATGATACTATATATACAGCGTAGAGTATTAAATTTTATCTAATACAAAGCAGGCGTTTTAGTGCCTGGGATTCAATTCCAAATGGAATAAGCATACCGAGCCTCTATTACCTTCTCTTCAGACTGAATTACTCTGTTCTATTTTTTTCATAAGGCCTCGGTATGGGCCTAGGGCACTCAAATGAATACTAGCGCGACTCCCGAGATGGGACTCACATAGCACATAGGAAGACGACTAGTGGTTTTAGTGGAAGCGGGCCCCACAACACGTGATATTTTGCCCACAGTGTAGTGAAATACGCCAGATATTTTCTACACGTTATAAAAGTTCTAATGGGGCCACGAACTACAAGAGTCGTTTATCATTCATTTAATTTTCGACCATACTTTATTGGAGTTTTTTTTTCGCTGAACACGAATCTAAAGACATAATTGGGGTTTAATCAGCAAAGTTTTGAGAAAAACCCATAAAAACTAACAAAAAGCATGATCTAGTAATTTGTTCAATATGATCGTAATATTTTTTATAACGAATGTCGTTTCCAGACGGGTTTTTTTTCAAATGATCTATGTAATAGATTTCTGCTTCGCTTTATCCCTCCTTTGTTAGTTTATCTCCTTAACATCTAACAATAGTCGGCAAACATGTTTACACCCCGTGGTTCTTGGAATTGCCGTTCAAATTTCTTTAAGTCTTTGTGGAATCTTTCTCATTGCTCTTCACTATTCTCCATTATTTTCCGGAAATTGATCCAGATGTGCATCAAGAAAATGTGATTTTAAATTCATTAGACCTAAGTATGACAGTTTCCCAACTTTGACAAGGAAACGTCAACCCGTCGTCGGATATACACTGATCAACAAAGTCTAAGACATAGAAACTGTGACAAAATTTTTCGTATATTCCCTTTAAAAAAAAAGAATCGGCCACTAAAAAATTTAAAAACAATAAAAGCATGACAAAATAGTGTTCTAAATTTAAAGTTTTAAAAATAATAGGCCTTAATTTTACCACAATTTTTAATTAATTCCTGGCTAAAGGTTATTTTTGTTTAGTTTCATCATTACTGAATAGATTTTAAGCTGATTGGTATCTAGTCTTTATCAGCCTTACTTATAAAAATCTCACTAAGTAATACTTTGCTACTTCTTAACTAAATAACGTCTTAAGATCTTAAATAATGATAAACTTTTTTTTCACTTATAAACATTATTTAGCAGTTGCTTAGTTAAGAAACGAAATATATATGT
>WUAW01038628.1:24886-42078 GCA_017165845.1 Thaumetopoea pityocampa | reverse complement strand
CCAGGATTCGAACCCGGGACTCATTGGCACAGAAAGTAGGGTCACTGCCCACTGTGCCAATCAGTCGTCAACATTCCTTGCTGAGTACGGCTTATTTCGAATGTATACCACAAGTTCCCAAATTATATTTTGTTTTTATTTGTTATATATTTGGTAGAGGTCAGTTTTATGTACTTTTAAGTTGGTAACTTTTTTCTTTTACGGTATTTAAAATCGGAACTTAATGCTCTCCTTGAGGTAACAAAAATGATCAATTTGAAAAAAAAAATACATTAAAATTACGTTTTTTACAGCGAAAAAAATACTTTATTAGAAAAATATTGTAAAAATATGATTTTCACCAGAAATAATAAAAATAAAAGACCTGATATGTAAAAAAAAAATAGTGTCCTAAAAATAGGACAGTGGGGAGGAATAGGTTAATAAGAATGAATGAAGGTTAATAAGAAAATTAATGATAGATAGATGAAACAAACACCAAATGTTAGAGGAAGCTAGAATTTCGCATATTATTTCAATTAATTTTAGTATTTGTGGACCGATTGGAATGAAAAAAACACTAAATGTTACAGGAAGCTTGCCACAATGCAACAGTGAAAACCGCATTCAAATCGGTTCAACCGTTTCTGAGATTAGCGTGCACAAACGCACAGACAAAATTTATAAAAACTATATTTTTGGCTCCAGTAACATAACTACAACCTGTATGGATGCTTTTTTTGAAAAAAAATCATTGTACAGACACGGCTCGTTTACGATTTTATTATATGTATAGATAGATTATTATAGGTCATAGAATATGTTATTTATTTATATTACACATTTCTACCTACACACAAAATTATGAACTACACTTTACGGCGAGCTGAATGATCTACGGAAACGTTGTTGAAAACGTGAAGATTTCACTATCTATAGGTGGCAGGAGTGTGGCAGGAGTGGCAGTACCGGAAATGAGATCTTCCGACCAGACGGGTGTTACGTCCAGCAGGTCCTGCCACCGCCGCCATGATTGATGTCGGAACATTGCATATACCCTAAATCGCTATCAAACTTCATCACCGTGATTCAGACTTCTATGCCAGTGACGTCACTCAGGAGCTGCGCTATCTGTTGAGGATGCGTGGTACTGTGTAGCATGTAGGTCACCACAACTTAAAAAAGTATCTTCTTACCACTGGATGAAGAGTAGTTATCGTCACTCTTGACACTGGTCTCAGAAGCTGGAGGTGTAGGTTTCGACTGAGGAACCTTGCGCTTAAGCGGAAGCTCGTCTTCCGAGTCGGAAGTGAGGTCCACTAGGACTTCAGCCGGTTTTGGAGCGCGACTCTCGCCAACGGCTGCGCGTTTTCCACCACCACCCTCAACAGGGATTACTTCTAAAATGAAACGTTAATATATATAATAAAAATCTGTGCATCGGTCAAAAGAAGAAAATATAAGAGTAAAATTAAAATAAAAAATGTATGTGGTTCACTCACCGAGATCATCTGATATAAGCGTAACCGGCTCTTGGGTAGGCTGTACCTCCGTAGGTGCGCGCGCAGGTGGCGCATGCGCAGACCAGTTGCCATCTGCATGCAACTGGATCTCGTTGCACTCGCTCGCCAGCCGCGGTGACGTCAGCACCTCTTGGAAGTAACTACGACAACATGTTAAAATAACTGATAAACAATTACAATAATTTATGTCCAAAATTTAGAAAAGACAATATTATCAAGCAAATGAAATATTACCTCGTACATAATGGTGGTAATTCTGCGGTAACAGAACTAAATTTAGTCTCTAGCTATCTTTTTTTAATCAAACTCCAAAACGTGATAGCTACAATTTTAGTGCTATCAGTTTTGTTTAGACATGTCAAAATGAAGAGATTCAGATACCGACTAAAGATACGCAAAAACGCAACATTTTTTCAACTGTTCAACAGAAATATAGTTGGTGCTCGCTAAAAATATTTATTATGTCGTTTTGGTGTTTGGCATTAGAAAAAGAGAGTCTAAAATTAGTTTGTCTTACATCAGAATTGATACCAATATCTGTAATATTACCCTACTCAAATAGAGACCGTTATTAAAATATATACATTTTATTTTCCAAGTGGATAATGTTTCAGTTAATGGCTTATGTTGATCAATCGGATAATGTAACATAATGAATTACCGGACCGTATATTAATATTGCTTTTATAATATTATCTTACTAAAATGTTTTATTTAAAGTTATTAAGAAAAATAACTACCAAAAGTACATTGGTGGTTGAGAGGTGCCAGTACCGGACAGGGCTTGTAATCGAAAGGTCGTAGATTCAATCTCAGCGCTGTACCACTGAGTTATTTCTAATTCATGTACGGTCTACATTGTACACACCAACTCGAACAAAGTCACGAAATGTCACAAGAGGTGGGGGGGGAGGCTGTAGTGACATATCATGTGTATTTATTTTTTCGTTGAGCGCGCGATTTCTAAACCGAAAACTTCACCACTTATCACCAGAAGAGAGGAGTTAAAAAGTTGCTAAAAAAAACATCACGTGATTAATGGTCGCCCCCTTAGTTATTATTAGATTAACAGAACGGGAAAGTAATGCAGTCTTTACAGATTTATCCATATATTTATTAAGAAAAAAATAGGCTTAAACCAAATCTACATCTGTAGATCTACGGATTACAGCAGAAGCATCTCCGAAATCCTACGGATTTTAAATCCTATCCTACGGGGATTTATAAAAATTGGATTTCACAACGCTAAATTGAAACTAACGGCGTAGTGTTTACTAAATGTAATGCATTTTTTGTTCATAAATGAACTGCGAATACGAAAGCGACTTACCCGTCAACCACTAGGGAATCGTACGGTGCCGGGCGGTCGCACACGGGACACAGCCACGTGGGCTTGCGCTCATTCATCTGCAGGAAGAGCGAGGCGTCGAAGCACTGCAGGTGCGGACAGTTCGCCGGCCGGCACGGACACGACATGCGCATTTTGCCCAGCGGGCACATTAGCGACACGCGGAGAGACGTCGTCGCAATCTCACTGTCGTAGTCTTCTGATAGTTTTTCTTTGACTGTGAAATAATGTAGTACATTGATAATTTTTTTTATATATAAGAGTGGGCAAACGGGTTACCTGATGGTAAGTGATCATCGCTGCCCATAGACACCCGCAACATCCGAGGAATCACAGGTGCATTACCGGTCTTTAAGAAAAGTGTAAAAGCTCTTTTCTTGAAGGTCCACAACACGTATCCGCTTGGAAATAACGTCACTGGGAGCTCATTCCACAGGATGGTGCTGTGTGGAAAAAAATGCGCGAGAAACGCACAGTGGTAGATAGTCAACTATCAAGTGATGACGGTGAAATTTTAAATTTTGGCGAGATGTGCGGTGATGGAATTCAGCGGCTGAAATTAGGGCAAACGATTCTTCAGAACACTCTTCATGTTTCTGTTTTGGACCACTGACATACATAACAGGAATTCAAGACTTAATGAAAATGGTATTGGTCTTATGCATATTTCACCATCCATCAACATATTAATTAGTTTTCATTAAGAACTTAATAAGCTGACTGGTGACAAATGATGGTAGACTTAGACAAATCAGACCAACAAGTCTAAGCAACACTTATCTGTATTATACACATACATTTGATACGCCACGCCAACTAACACTGGAATATTGGCTCTAATCTTAGTTAAAAATACAATTGCACATTGATGAATTCTTGTATTATTAACGGTTTTAATGTATATTATAAACAGAAAATCATACAAAACTGGATATAAAGTCAGGATGAGAATTGTGTTCATATTGTATCTGCCAATAATGATAGCTTAAAATTTTGACAATTGATCAGAAGGCAAAACGCTATTGCCCACTCACTGAACAGTTCAATGGCAAAAAATATCAAAAGGGTCAGTAAACTGTCAGATCTGTCTGTCGAACTGTCCTTCTGAATAACTATATTTCCAACGCAATTGACAATAAGGCGCGAGTAGGTGTTGTTTACATGAATACAGTAAAGCATTTGACTGCATGGACCTATCACATACTAGGGGCCATCCAATTAATAAAAATTCTGTTACAAAATATCACTGTAAAACTCACTTAGTGACCGAGTGTAGTCCGGATTCTTTGTGCCTTTATTCTTGAGCCTTTGAAGTAGCTCTGCCGAAGTGAGCTTGCGGACCATAAACACGCTAAGCACGTACGCGCGCGTGAAGTCTGAGGCCCACGTCACGTGGATCGTGTTGGCGACCGTTGGAGACAGCTTCACGAGGGACGAGATGTTTACGGGCCGAGGTGGCCGTTTAGGCTCCGGTGTGGGCTTGTTCGTTGGTATTGGATTCTAGTGGGAATGCATATAAGTTTCCATTTTAATACCAGAGTTTAATAAGAAAAAACATACGGACTCTTATACAGCACCACATCCATCATACTTGTTTTCCTTTTGTTTATAATAATATACATACTTAGAACAATTTAACAATATTTTGTGAGGACACTAACTTCTGTAACAGACATTAAAACAATAAATTTAGGAAGCAAATGTAATCAGTTTTATTTGTAATATTTTGTACAAATTACAATTTTAAATAAAATTAAATAAAAATATGAGGGCCACTGGCCACCATAGTCATGGAAAAACAAATGGTGTGGCAATGTAGCATATATCATAGCCATTCAATTTCTTTTGTTCAAATATCAGCTGTTATATACACACGCACGCACGCGCGTACGCAGTCGCGCACGCACGCACACATACATGAATGTTAAAACAGTAAACTTCTTTCTTGGATACTTGTATCAATAAAATAGAATTAAAGGAAAAGGCACTGAGTGTCTGCATAACTTGTGTTACTTACTAAAACCCAGGGATTTTATCTCATTTGGTAAGTGATGTCCTTGACTTTAGAAATTTTATAATTATATTTAGATCAAGAGCTTTTATTTTTATAAGTAGCTCTAACTAGATCACCAAAATATATTTTTGTGTAATACAAATATTAATTAAAAAAAAAAACTATTTTTAAAATATCCTGACATCAATATGTCAGGTCAGTCGTTTAATAAAATGATTAAAGTGGTGCAGGAGCTCCGCGTCACAGAGATTCTGAGGTGGATGAGTGGCGTCACACGTTCTGACCGCGTGCGTAACTCATATATCTGAGGCAGTCTCGGCGTACGTGACGCCGATAAGCTCCAGAAGAGTCGTCAGAAATGGTTTGGGCACGTTATGCGCCGGCCCAGAGATTACATCGGTAGGAGATTACTAGATATGACTGTCCTTGGAGCACAACCTCGGGGCCGCCCTAAAAAGCACTGGCTGGATGTTGTGACCAAGGACATGGAAGCCAATGGACTTACCATGAAGAATGTCAAAGACTGAGCAAAGTGGAGGAAACTTAGCAGGAAGGCGGACCGTGGCAATGGAAGTCGGGATTAATAACGCCAAGAAGAAGAAAGTTAAACAATTAAAGTGACTGATTGATCAAGATACTCACTGGTAGTGGGCACATTTTGTTGTTCACTTTGACATTAACACTAGGTGGGAAGTAGTCCTCTTGCTCACACGATGTTTCAAGGAGACAAAACCTCAGTTGTGCCTGAGAAAACAATTCCTAAATTAATCTTGTTGAATTCAATTTAGGCTATAATACAATATTAGGAGCGTGACCTTCATGAAACAATTTGTTGATTTGATCAAGGTAAGTTTCGCTGGGCGCCCTCTTCCGGCACTTTGCCACTCATATTTGCCCGGTATATTCGTTTCGTCAATCAAATCTTACTCATCACCGATCCCTTATTATTTTATTTCTTAATCGATCACTTAACAACTTGTTTCAAAATGGTCAAGCTCGTAGCACCCTTATTCGACCAATGTGTATGGATGTGGATAAGGCAAGCCAGGTGTCAAGATCGGTATGTAGCAAATTGTGGCTATCTTCTTCTTCTATTTTTGATAGAGGCTATCGGCTGCGACTTCACGCCATTTCCGCCAGTGTTGAATGTATGAATATATTTTCTAAGTTACATATATTTTCAAGTTAACAATAAAATATTGATGTGTTACATTTTATTGCTCCTTGGGAGTTTTGAAGTCTATCCGACGAATTCCCGCAGGCCTTGAAAAAATATGGTCACTTTGTTATGCTAGTCACAGTTTTATCCAATGTTTCAATATTGTTCATGATTATAGACGAATAATACATATAATCACACTAAAGTTATATATTAAAAATCACAATCAACTAATATAAAATGTTAAAATAAAACTTCAAGTGATGCTTCACTTGGGTTGCCGCCAAAACTCCCAAAACTGTGGTCTCTGCCTACCCTTATGGAACACCGGCGTGAGTGGTTGTATGTATGTACTAAGCTGACCTAAACTGTATGAAGGTTTCTAGTGAACGATTCTCGGTGTAGTGTCAGCAGTATAATAGCATCATTTCATTTCTTCTTATCCTATATTCATGATGTCATCATCATGCACAAATCTGACTTTTTCGATGCATCAGAAGGCACATAAACCCAGTCAATGGTTGTTATGATACTAGTCAACATAGTAATTGTGGAAGTTTCCACAATTACTATGTTGACTATCCTATAGTTATAGGGGAAGAAGTCAGATAGCTGTCAGATATAGATACACGACAACCAATTCTCCGCAAAGAAAAAAAATGCATACTAAATCAGAATAATTTGACATCGTTAAGCAAAAAGGAGCCCATCTACAAAAGCAATAAGTTCTTGCATAATTTGAAATCGATCCTAATTCATCTTCTATTATAAAATTGTTAAATGTCAAATTTTTGAAAATCAAAGATATTTAAAAATAAACTACTCAGATCGACTAATTAAGGGCTTCTGAAATTAAATACGTCGATATTTGTTTGTTTGTTCGGGTTTCACGCAAAAGTCAGCTGGCAGATTTTGGTTAAACTATTAGAGTCCTAAAGGACTTAAATAACGCGGCATGTTTCATTAAAATCGGTCCAGTAGAATTGAAGATACAGCTTGATCCTTGTTTTAGTAGCCGCCATTAAGGTACGAGAGGTCAAGTAAAAATGGTTATTAGGCTTTTTATATTAATGTATGATGCATGATTGCGTCGGGATTTCTCATGTAGCGGTAAACCGACATTTACGCGGGCGGAGCCGCGGGTAAAAGCTAGTATGAAAATAAAAATGTGAATTAAATGAACAAAAATGAGAAATACTGTCAATAATAAAATGTTTTAATACCTCAAAACTGACTCGATATGGTTTGGATCCTGTTTGCTTAATTATGTCCAATTCTGGATCATGAATGGATAGAGTAAAAGATGTAATATGTAAACATTACCTGTATGACATAATCAAGTTTATTACTAGTTCCGACCACATCCTTCCCTGAGGCTATCTCGGTGGCCTGCTGTGGAGTGAGGTGGAAGATGTAGGTGCCTTCCTGCATGCGACCAGCCTGCATTGGCATCATTGTTGATGGCTTCATTAGCTCTGCTAGCACATCGTAAAATGGTAACCTGAAACAAAAATAAACTTCTCAATTAAATTTTACCCAGTTACAAACCCAACCTACTTTGCATAGATAACTTTAAGACACTTTTTAGATTTTATATTTTTTTTTTTATAAATATCCATTCTTCCTCATCACTTAGGCTTGTATTACTCATTAATAGTGGTGTGACTAGAGTCCGCCAAGGAAATATAGAACTAAAAATCAGAACTAATGTATTTCTAAACTTGTCTAAACATTTTTTGATAAGTATAATTTGCCAGATGATAAAAAAAATAATATTCATTTGAATCAAACATTTTCTCATGTTCCAGAGATTGAAACAGATATTATGAATTGTTAAACAAATAAAAAAGTTTGAAAAAGTTTTAATATTCAGGGACTAAAATATTTAACATTAGCTTTTGCCCGCGACTCCGCCTGCGTGAATGTCTGTTTTCCGCAACATGGAAAATCCCGACACAATCAGATTTATAGTCGAACCTCGTTAACTCGAACCTCTATAACTCGAAAACCTCCATGTTTGAGATTCAGACTGTTCCCTTGCAAAAGCCTCTGTAATTCAAAGAAAAAACAGAGAATAACTCGAAGTTTTCTGAACGAATCCAGGTTCATTATTTTGCCTCTGTAACTTAAGTTTAACGACGTCCAACCTCTATAAGTCAAAGAATACCTCTATAACTCGAAGTTCCAATACCCTGACCTCTACAACTCGAAGCGCTTCGTGCAATAACTTGAAGAATACATGTCAAAACCTGTATCCCACCAGCTAAGGTTTTGTTAGTCATACGGATGGATGAGCGATTCCGGATTGCATGTGCCCAAATGACATCCAAACAGAAATTGAAATCGTTAAGTATCGGTGAGATTAGATTGATCGAAGCAGTAAAAACTGATGGACTAAAATAAGAGATTTTTTTCGAATACCCTATGACTGATTGTGAGAGAACAATAGCCCACCATGCACATAGTATATAATTACTAAACTATAAGCACCATATCGTCGCCCGTGTGTGGAGAATTTTTACAAAAATACGTTACATTTTGTATAACTTGTATATGAGTCGTCTAGAATCAAAGGCGGCTCTATCTCGTTTTGAGCAATTTTTGAGTAACTATAAAAGAAAAGGTTATTAAAAATTTATTTTCATAATAGAATAGAATAGAATATACTTTACTGCACACACATTTAAATAGAACAAACAATTATTACAGTATATACAAAAAAATGTGTACAAAGGCGGCCTTATCGCGAAGACGCAATCTCTTCCAGGCAACCTTTGCTATATTGACATCATTGATACTAAATCAAGATTTAGCGTTGACTTTCCAATGAACATGGCCAATATCAATTTAAACAAACCGATATACTATTAAAACCATTAGAATCTTTTCATTGTCAGCTAAAAATTGCCAAAAGTGAGATAGCCGCCTTTGATTCTATACGACTTATACAAGTCTTAAAGAATATCTCCACTACTATATTTGGTGAATTTTTACGAGCCTCTATAAGTCGAATATTTTTTGGTCACCCTCCGTAACTTGAAAACTTCGATAAAACGAAACCTCTCTTACTCCAAGAAATTAGTTCTTCCCCTGAGATTCGAGATAGCGAAGTTCGACTGTATATAAAAAAAAATGTATGCTTAACCACTTTAACTTGACCTCTCGTATCTTAGCGGCAGTTAATAAAACAGGATTCTACTGGACCGATTTTAATAAAACATGCTGTCATATTTAAATCGGAATAGTAGACTAAGTATGTAGCAGTTTAAACAAAATCTATCAGCTGGTTTTTGCGTAAAGTCCGAACAAACAAACATCGATGGATTTGGTTTCAGAATCCCTTAGTCGATCTGAGTAGTTTGTTTTTACATGTCTTTGTCTGTCATTGAAACTTTGCCATTTAACAATTTTATAACGGTATAGATATAAAGTACCAACTTTTTATTTTCATTTATTTGCGTATTCGTTAGACTTTATGACAACTTCGCAACGTAACGACATTAAGCCAACCAACATTTGCCAACTAACAAACGATATCCATTCCTTCATTAAAGCTTTGTATAAAGCATCAGTATTTGAATAATTTGGACATCTCGTCTGATGATACAGCTCTTACCAAAAAAATCTCAATAAATTTAAATCAGTGCTATGGCTTAACAATTCCAAGGGGTTTGAATTTCATGACTTTCATGAAGCCACAGATTTCTATTTCCCTTATCGTTATATTTGTATTTATATATTGACCCAGAGGTGTAAGTCAAGGAGTGAGCACCTCGATGCATGTCTACCCTATAGGATCTTTTTGCTACTCATAGCCCTCTCCTGTTAACTTTACTGAATACAGTTCGAATAAGCTACATATTGAATAATGGTAATTCTTCAAGTCTGGGGTATGTCAGACCTTGAAAATTCAATTGCAAGTGAGCAAAACATTTGGCTCATTGAAAATAAGTGGCACTTCCGAACATTAGAACTTTTGGCATAAAAGTGACATCAATCTATCAATATTCTTATCTGATGTTATAAATTACAAACAGTAAGCCCGTTTAGGAGGACAGACTAACAGATTTATTTATAGGTACCTATAAATTTTGTCATGACGTTATTACGTATTATTCCTGTGGGTAGTATGTTAAATCATTATAATTATGGTGATACAAAACATAGTAATAATTGTGATAAAAAATTGTTTATCAGGTCTTGAATAATTCTCAGGTGGATGTTTTTCTTGAATAACTGCGCCAAGAGGGTTGTTTGGATTTTAGCTTGGAGGTGTCGTTAGATTCGTCTTAACTGTGAGATTGACATTGGATATATCAAATTTATAAAAAAATTACATTTTTCACGCAGTTAGGTTTATGTTTTTTTTTTCAATAATGCTTTTATTTAGTTTGTAATCTATGATATTGAACACACTGGTGACTTACTTCTTAAACTTAACATCTGGGTGCACGGGTAAAGGAGGCAGCGCGGTTGTGGGCGAAGGCGAAGGCATAGGCGCGATGGCCGCACCACCGCCGCCATACCCGTGGTACATACTGCTCGCATACATCGCATTCTGCCGCGCCTGTAACTATATTTCTGTTCTACTTCGTTCATATTATGAATTACTGTCTCGTAAGTACTCTCTGGAAGAGTAAGGATGGAACAGGAAAATTGTTTGTGACTGACTGTTTACCTTGAATTAACACCCAAAGCCATATTGAATACATCCACATATCTGACGTGAGGCAGATGCCTTGCCAATTTAATAAGTTTAGCTGGACGCCGTGAAGCAGGATATTGAATTACTGTCTCATAAGTATTCTCTTTCTAAGAGCAAGGATGAAGTAGGTAAATTGTTTGTGGGTGACGGTTTGCTTTGAATTAAAACCATATTAATAAATTAATATAATAATATAAGCCTTATTATATAAAGACATCCTCATGTTTGACATGGCTTGACTGCCAATAAGCTTAGCTGGACACTATGAAGCAGGATACAGAGGCCAATGGGGTCACTGTTAAAGATATTAGGCTAGGGAAGAAATCTGAGTCTAAAGAAGACTGAGTAACAAATAATATCAGGCAAAAACAATAAATTCTAAGTTTCTGTATGTTCCTATTGAAGAAAAGGCTCTCTAAAAGTATTTAATCTTATCATATTTGTAAACTTCTTCATCATTATAAGACTGCGGCAGCCACTGCCGGACGTAGGCCTCTCCCAAGGCGCGCCATTTAACCCGATCTTTGGTTGCACGCATCCAGTAGCTACCAGCCACTTTCCACAGACTCATTGCTCCATCTAGCTGGGGGGCATCCCACATTACGATTGTCCAAACACGGTTTCCACTGCAGACTTGCATGAACCAACGATCGTTGGTCTTTGAATTTGTGGACTAGTCGCACCATCAGATTCCACGTTTCGGCACCGTATGTCATTTATTTTAGACTAAGAATAATATTTTTTGTGAGAATAATTCTTTTGTTATCTGTGTAGTTGTGTGTTACAAATGTAAGGGTATTAAATTAATTTTATTACCGTGACTGGCATAGCTTGAGCGCGAGAATCCTGTGGGTTGTAACCAGTAACAGCAGGATGTTGATAAACTGGATGATTTCTAGAGCTTCCCATAGCAGGCGCCAATGGATCCTTACCCTGCGACCCACTGCCAGGCACGCCTCCAGACTGCAAAGCTTGATTGTTCCTGTCCAATATTAAATTCACTTACAATCCCACATCACAATCTAGACAGTCATGTAATCATTACTATTAACACTTATTTATTTTATTAAACTCCTGATTAAAAGACAAGGTCATGCACAGCATTAACCACAAGAATCACATGTAGAGTGCATTGCAATTTTTATATTGCAAATGCATTAAACACAGTTTGATGCAGTTGGCAGACAATGCCTGAATGCATCCACAAGCAATATGTGTTTACATACTGTATTTAAAATAACTTTGGATTTTAATGGAAAGAACTCTGTTTGTTGTACTGCTTGCACAGTATAACCATTTTGCTTAACATATTAATACCCATCACCAAAAGCCTACTTTGCATGAATCATCTGTTCATCAGGTCTCAACTAACAGCAGCAGTAAAATACAGATACAATAGCTAATTGAGAATGGAATGCTGTCAGATAGGAAGGCAAACTCAACAGGACTAACACTTGCCTAGACTGATTGTAGGCCTTTTGTGAGCGGTGACCATTTTCATTTGCTTTGAGCCTGGATCTAAGCTCAGAAGGAGTTCCATTCTCTGCGGGCACAGTGGTGGCCGCACTTCCTACCCTCGCTGAAGATCGTGTTTTAACCATTGTTGACGAGCGACCATCTCATATCAACTGAAATTCATGAGTCCAAAAATGGACAAACTGATATAAATCAAATGTAGATACAAAATAGATAAGATTTCTGGAAAATTTCTTTTATGATGTGACCAATATATAGAAGGCATTACATCACACAACTCCTTATTTCTCTTATGTGATTGACAATGGTAAACTAATGGGAGTGGAACAATATGAGAACATCTGCAATTGAATAATTATCCATTTCATTAGCAATGGTTAAAACAGATCCGCAACAAAGAAACCAACTCTAAAAAACCATAAAAGTACTTAAACTAAAATATTTTAGAACAATTTGTTTGTGATCCTTTAGTTCATAATTTGTAAAATTATTCCACTGCAGCTGTGAAGGAGTGTTGCTAGAGAAATTATCAGATTCATATTACAAAATGATTGGAACATCAGAGAAATTAACTCTGCAAGAGAAATAAGGGGTGTCCTGTTATGAAATTTTCCAGAAAACTGCACAATTGTTACAATGTGAAATACAGAGGGAACAGGACCACTCCAGTTATAATTAAGATGAATTAATTTTAATATTAACAATCCACGTTTTTTTTCTAATATAGTTAATTATGGAAATTAATTACTTAAATGGTTTAATTTTAAAGCTCAGGCTTAAGTGCAGTAAGAGTATACAAGTTATTAATAAATTGCTGGGAATGTTGCTGGGTGTTTTAATTTTTTTTTGTGTTTTATATTACACTTAAAAAATTTATTCTAATTTCAAAATTATATTTAATCTCATTTTAGTCATTTTCACAAATTACTAACTGCATTAATAATACACCAACTTTTAATATCAGTATCACCCAAAAGCTAATTGGTAGACAATGTCTTAGGCATTAAGTTCATGTTCTTCTTCTTTCTTAGTTCATGGTATTTAACCAATTTGGTACAATTCTACCAATATCAATTGTGAAAGTATCATAAACTTAAAAGAGTTGTGTACAACATTAAATAAATAAATAAATGGTTTGTGAGTTGATACATAATAAAGTAAATACATAAATAAACCCCATAATGTTTACTATTGCTGCTGCTAAAGCTTATTGACATAATTTTTAATTGACATGAAATAATTTTTAATCTATATAGGACCCGTGGCTATAGTGTATATTTAAATTCACATTTGGGAGAATATAACCACTTTAGAGAAAAAAAATATTTGAAATTCTTAGTGGTGGGTGTAAAAATATTCATTAAGGGCAAAATAACAAAATAAATTGCCAAAAATAGGTGTGACAATGAGCGAAGCGAAGAGGAGCATTAGGTTGCTGTAGAAAATGAATAATAATAAACAAGTGTTGATTGCCCCAAATGTGACTTTTAAAATATATGATAGCCACAGGCCCTTTATCGATTAAAAATTATTTCATGTCAATAAGCATTAGCAGCAGCACTAGTCAAAATTACCATAAGCCCCACCTTTCTCAAGCTTATGATGATTTAAGAAGACTGTTTGAATGAGGGTGAACAAACTTCTTAACATTGATAATAAGTCTTAGAAAAATGGATGTTTTTTTTATTAAACAATGCTTGACAATGAATCAATCTAACTTCTGATAAACTGCATAGGTACTTTTGAAAGAGGTAATTTATACCTACCTATGTCAGAACTGTGGCAGGTGGGTACTAGGAATGAACTTAAAAATCAATAACAGCTTATATTGTCATTTAGATCATAAGATTTAATTTGAATTATGAAAACTGTAGAAAATATTAATGAGACTATGTTTCAAAGACCGCACCAGTACGATTCACGATTTTAATCATAGGAACCACGTTAGAGCACTAAATTCGGCTACAGTTACATTTGAATGACCCGGCAGAAAACAGGAAATCTGGTCTGGATATTTTTTACACTTTAAAAACTCACTAGTGCTTAAATATAATCCTCTGGCTAAATGTATTAAATTTTATTTAAAAAACAATTAAAAATAAAATGTAAAACAATATGGTTGTAATTACTATATTACGAATAATTACTTACCATGATATCGCATTACCGTAATCGTAATATCTACTCATATTTAATACAATTCATAAAGCTAACACAAACACTTATTTCAAATTTATAAACTATTTATGTCTCAGGAAACGCCATAACTTAACGCTTGTTTTGTGGTCGCCACATTGGCCATAGACTAACAAGTTGTTCTTACATGTGTACAAGCCTTTATTTGTAAAAGCGTTGCCCTGTGTTGGACTTAAAACGATAATAAACCGATCAACTTGCTCACATTTAGATCAGAAGAATTAAAGAAATTTCAATATGATTATCTTAGGAAGTGTTTATAATGACATAAAGAAATTATTAATAATGTATTTAATTGAAAATTCATAAAGCATAGGATGCATTAGGACATTCATAGATAAGTAGAAACTTTGGTAAATATCCGTTTCCTAATTATTAATGTTGTGAACAATGTTCTGTTCACATCTTTGGATTATTCAAATGTTTGTATCAATTTTTTTCGTGGATAAAAATCTATTTAACTAATAACATAATTTAAACAAATCAAAAACATTGAGACATACTTGTCAGTGAACTATTGTAGGTATATTCGCGTAAAAATTATAATAACCCGCAATAGACACGACATGCATCTTGTCCATAGAATTTTTATTTTTTGTCCTTCACAAGGTTTCTATTTAGACGGTATCGATCAATATGATTATCAACCTTTTGAAGTCCCAACTAGTCACGTCTCCTACAAAAATGAAGATATTTTCGATAATCTTCACGCTTGCGAAATGTTTTAGAAGCAAAGATTTTGTATTGAACTCGGTCGATCACTAAAAACATTTTTTTTCTAATGATTTTCGATTTAAATCTAAATAAACCTTTAAGTTGAACTACATAAAATACGTAACCGATTTAAACTTTGACTGTACCGTATTTGTAAATTGAATACATTTTGAAAATATTAATTGGAGACTTCACAATTGTACCAGCTGTACCGGTGTCAATTGTAACGATATTACTGACCCTGTGGTACAAATGACTCCATGTCTAATTTAACCAAACTTACAATCTCATGATAATTGGTGACAAATGAGGTAGTTGGACTATCTTCTTCTACACTACGAACCCAGCACAAGGCAAATATTTGTATTCAACGTGTAAGATATTGTTTAAGGAAGTTTTCTAAGACCGCTATATTTTGGAATATTTATTTTTATTATTATTTACTAGAAAAACAAGATAAACAAAAAAAAAAAGACAATCGAAAAAAATAAAGTGAAATCTAAGGCAAAAAATTGAAACTTCAAGAGGAAAAAGTAAGGTACGAAAAGAAAATGTAAATCAAATATGAAAACTAAAAATTTTGTCGATATAGAAAATGAAAGCAGTGAAGAAGGGTGATTTTATATCCTGCAGGAGCCTATAATGCCAGTCAGAATAATGAAACGTGGATCCAATGCACAGATTGCGAAATGTGGTATCATAAAGATATATGTACATCTCAAGAATCACTGCACTCAAAATCCGCGGTCAAAATCTTGCATTAATTTTTGTCATGTTTAAATGCTTATGAAGAATTCTGAGAACACTTGTTTTTGTCTTGCTGCAACTTCTCTTGTATTTAGTCGACGATCGCTTAGCACAGAGGTTCCCAGACTTTTTTTTTCATAGACCACTTTCAAAATTTTGCTGGTTCCGGTGGACCCCCTGAAGCTACATTTCTACCATATTCCCAAAACTCGACAAAAAATGTGAAGATTATATCTAACTATGGAAATTTGCCTACGCCAACGTAGACCCCCGTCGAGTCTCCCGTGGACCATTGGGAGTCCACCTGGACCACTGGGAACTAAGGGCTTAGCATAATATTTTCCACTAATTGAATATTTAGTGGGATAGTCACTGTGTGTAAACATCGGAGATTTTATAGCCTACTCTTAGCACGCTGGCTAGACGGGTCAAAAAAGTCCTTGAAGATCGGATGGTCGATGGGGCAAAAAAGTCCTTGAATGGAGACCACTTACTAGCAAGCGCAGCGTGGGACGGCCACCTACAAGATGGACCGACCACCTGGTGAGGATCACTGGGTCTCGCTGGATGCAGGTGGCTATGGACCGGTCGCGCTGGAATTCGATTGGAGAGGCCTATGTTCAGCAGTGGACAGCTATGGACTGAAATGATGATGATGCTGATAGTCACTGTTATAGGGCCTCCATCACGTAGGCCATTTTCCAGTGATTCTCTCCCCCAACGTAACAACTTAGACCAGTGTTTTTTATTACTACCTAAGAAGGGCAAGAGAAGGGCAGTTATTTTTCCTTTTATTTGTGTTGACGATAGACCTTGTTTAGTCAAAAACTTTATTACTGCACGACACCCAGTTAACTTTAAATTACTCGACTGTACTGTGTTTAAGTCATTCTCAGAAATAAAGTGGCAGTCGGAGCAAGTTAAAACTCAACACAGAGTATACTGAAACTTGTATCTATTTAATAAAGAAAAAATAAATTACCTACCTCATATGTATTTACTGTGTGAGACGTAGGACCGCACTATGTATCTCCATTTCTAATATAAATTATGTTAATTTAATTTGTGTATCCTTTATTCAGGATATATCTCCATTTTTAATTTCATTCAAATCAATGAAACCGTTTTATGTCGTGAAGAATTTACAAACATATACAATCATCCATACATAAATTTTCACATTTATAAAATACTAGCTTTTGCCCGCGGCTCCACCCTCATGAATGTCGTTTTTCCCCTACTTGGGAAATCCCGAAACAATCATAGATCATAGATTTATATAAATAACCTTAGGTCCATGTTTACTTAAGCTCCAGTACCATAATGGCGGA
>WUAW01038628.1:14266-24855 GCA_017165845.1 Thaumetopoea pityocampa | reverse complement strand
TATTAAATCAGGGATCAATGTGTATCTTCAATTCTACTGGACCGATTTTGATGAAACATGCTGCAGTATTTAAGTCGGAATAGTATCCTACCCGCTGGGTTTTGAAAGCCCGAACAAACAAACAAACAAACCAACAAATAAACAAACAAACAAACTACGACGGGTTTGGTTTCAGAAGCCCTTAATTAATCGATTTCAGTAGTTTGTTTTTATATATCTTTGATTTTTGAATATTTGACACTTAACAATTTTATAATAGTAATAGTATAATTTTATAATAGACTAGTTTTGTCCGCGGCTCCATCAGCGTGACTCTTGGTTTTCCGCTACATGGGAAATCCCGACACTATCATATAAATTTATATAAAAAGTCACTAACCACTTTTACTTTACCTCTCGTACCTTAACGGCGGCTACTAAAACAGGGATCAAGCTATATCTTCAATTTTACTGGACTGATTTTGATGAAACATGCCGCAGCGTTTAAGTTCCGACTTAAATAAACGCTGCGGCATGTTTCAGTACCTTTACAGTACTGACTGTAACAATTTAATCAAAATCTACCAGCTGGTTTATGTGTGAAGCGCGGTCAAACAAACAAACAGACATCAACGGATTTGGTTTCAAAGCCCTTAATTAGTCGATCTGATATTTCTTTTTTAAATATCTTTGATTGTTGAAAATTTAACATTTAACATTTAACAATTTTATAATAGTAAAGGTTTAGATAGATAGACAAAGATTAACAAGCCAATAAAGCAGATAGGTGGCTCATTTTTCTACGATTTGATTTATTAATATCGTGCTATTGCACTGAAACCCAGGGCCATCTTAAGCATATTCAGCGCCGGGTGCGAAAGTCAGCCTGCGCCACCAACCCCGTTCTTGTCAACAATAAAAACGCTATGTAATTTTTATACATTAATTTATTCATTCCTCTGAAATCATATCATCATACAAATAAAAATCGATTTGTGTTTTGCCAATTCAAAATCCCGAAAATAATACTGACACGTGCCGAAAGCGGCATGCGGTGTCTTTAGTAAAACAATACCTATGATATGATTGAACTAACTGTGCCCGCGGCTCCGCTCGTCTGGTCTCATTGTAGTAGGTACCTATCGAAATTTATGGCGGTCGGCTTGCGTCCCCTAGGACTTTGCACCCGGGTGCACCGCACCCCTTGAACCCTCTGGTAAAGACGGTCCTGCTGAAACCTATAAAAAGCTATTAAAAAAAGTAATTTTTAGAATGGGATCAGTAGTTCCAAAGATTCCAGAGAACCCTAACAGACAAAGGAACTTACAAATTTTACCTTATAATATTAATGTAGTGTAGTGTAATGTAAAACGATAATCAAAAGTAGGAGCTGTGCTAGAGAAGCGGTTCTCGGCAAGCGGCACAACTATATTTCTGTTGAAACTAATAACGTACCTATGTATTTGGGCCCTTTGTAGTAGAGTCGCTAGGGCCTAGAAGTTAGGCGACAAAAATCGTATAAATAAAATAACATTCAGGCTGTTGTCTACTCTGGTGACAAGAAAGCCGACTCTTACCTTGCTCGAAAAATTATAATTTAACCAACGAGAAAAACATCCTGGCTATATGGGTCCAGATAATAATTCTTAAAACACAGGCAAGATATTCGATTAATTTCTTTTTGTGTTTAGTTACTTTTTTCGATTATATGTATTATTGATCTATGCACATATAATTACTTGTCCTGACTGACTGATTCATCAACGCAGAGCCTAAGCCGCTGGGACTACAAACTTGAAATTTTGGCCGTTGATGCCTTTTATGTTGAAAGCATCCACTGAGAAAGGATTTTTGGAATTTTCACCCCTAAGGGGGTAAAATAAGGGATGAACGGTTGTATGGAAATCCGTCATTTTCAAAGAAGAACGAAATTTAACATACCTGCTTCTGGTTAAAAATAAATAGACACGTATATCGGCATTTTTCAAAATTTCACCCCTAAGAGGCTGAATGCGGAGTTGTAAGTTTCTATGGGAAGTTCGTCACTTTTGAAGATAGAAGCATAAAATTTCGTATACCTGCTTCTGGTTAGAAATAAATGTACCCGTAAATCGGCATTTTTCAAAATTTGACCCTAAGGGGGTGAATTAGCTTAGTAATTTTAGCTCCAAAATGGAACACCGCAAACATCATTTACAAAAAGATACTACGGTAATTAAAAATAAAGATTAAAAAAACTAAACACGCGAGCGAAGCCGCAGGGAACAGCTAGTAGCACATTTAAAAATAAAAATAAATCATACGTAAATAATATTGTTATAAATGCGCAAGTTCAAATGTTTACAGTTCATCAACTTAGGCGCAATTATATCGTGTAAGATAAGAGAGATTTAATTAGCTCATCTGTAACTTTTCATACTTTTTGTTGGCTAATGGTTGAATGAGTAATGATTTCCACTTCTTCCGGTTAGATACTGTGGTACCAACTCGGCAATAATAGAATTTCATTCAATTGCTGATAACACTGGATAGTTAAAACTGGCCTTCTAATATTTAAGGGAAATTATTTCTCCGGAAAAAAATGGAGCATACACAACTTGAATCTTGTTTGTCCTCGCTAATATTCAAAGCGATATCTTGTCGGGGTAAGTTGTCAGATTTAGGGTTTAACGACGTGAAGAAGTAAATAGGAAAAAATATATGTAATAATGTTATTACCGTTTATTATTTACTCTCAAGAGATAAGACGTAGACGAGCAAATCGAAATAACTGTGGTAAAATATGAAAAGTTCATTAGGTACGTTTTAGATGTCAAATAAGGTCCCAGGCTAACGGACAAGACAAAGACAGAGGCCACCAGTATCAGTACGATAAAAACGTTCAACAGAACCGAAGTACAATCGTTATAATAGTTACCTTGCTAGACTTATTTTTTATGAATTTACCATTATTTATTAGTATATATAACAGTATACCTCTTACCTGATCAAAATGATTTTTTAATATTTTTGGAAAAAAAAACATTCTTCGCGTCATAAAACAGTTTACTTACAAGTAAGTCGTATTATTCAATACATATAAACATTTTTGTGGTTTACTAATGAGGCACTTTATCTAGGTATTTGACAATACCACGACGTAATTAGTTAATTAACTTACGATACAATTTGGCTTACAATCGGATTGGAGCGCAATAAAACATTTCTATAAATAAATTGATTTAATAATAAAATCCATATTATACACATTTATACATCTCTAAATGCATGTGTAAGTATTGTGTGTGCACCACATCGACCATAACGGAGAAGCGTAAATGCCTCTCGACAGCAAGCGGGACCGGTGAACATCGAGACGTGAGTGTACGGGTCGAGTAGCCCCCTCCGGGCGGTCAGTCCACAGGCGCTCGGCTAGAGCAGCCGCCCGGGGCCACACTCGCGCCTCCAAAGCACCTTCGCCCAGTACTGATGACCATACCGTTGCTTCACCGCCCTCCACAACCATGTTTTTGACCCACGGTCTGTGCTCGTACACTCGTTGCCAGGAATTATACGGTGCACCGCCACTATCTTCATACCATTGTCCTAAACCAGTGTTAAGGTCCCATGCGTCCTCGTGAGACACAATTGTTCGAATCCCACTAATATATTTCTGTGCCCACGCCGCTCCTCTAACTTGCAAGCCTATACTACGCACATAATCTTTTAGGTCTGACTTCAAGCGTTCGCTAAGACGAGACATCCAAAATATTGTTAAGTTGGGTAGGTTTCCTCGTATGGACTCAAGATGTTGCAATGTCGATTGGGTGAATTCAACCCAAAGATCCATAGGATCGGTATGGTTAAAATATTGAGTCCAACATCGATCCGATAAATCGTCCCCACCAAGATGAAACATGTCATCAACTCCTGTGAGCTCTATAACTTCGGCAAAAAGATGTTCTAGTAATTCGTAAACGTGCTCGTTGCGTGGATTAAGCTGACCGCAGGGTGGTTCGTTGCAGTAGGTCGTCCACCGCTCTGCATCAATACAGTGAGCCAAGTCTCCTATCCCAGCGTTTCGTCCCCAGCTCCAAGCGTGGCCTATATGCGCTGGGACATCTATCTCTATTAAAACCCGAATTCCACGTAATCTAGCTCTATGTACCAAGGTTTTTATTTCATCGTAAGTGTAAACATTAACATTACTGTTCGCCCCGTGTCGAGCCAGCTCAGGTATACTGCTTAAGTGTAAAGGAAAAGCTTGAGAATCACTGATATGCCAATGAAAAGTATTTAGTTTAGAAATCGCCATTGCATCAATGTTTCGCATTAGTTCCTTGATAGAAAAGTAATTACGAGCAGTATCGATTAGTAAGCCGCGATATCCGAATCGTGGCGAATCATCCACCTTTGCAGCTTCCAATATGAGAAGAGATCCGACATAAGGGTCCAGCCAGATCAATTGCAATAGTGTTTCCATCGCGTGTCGAGCACCACAGAACGAATGTGCTGTTATATCTGCCACCAGTGAACCGCCAGTTTCTAAAATCGGTCGAAGGTAAAGATAATAGCTTTCGTCAGTGTTAAGACGCATTCTTGGGTCGCCGCTGCCGTTAATAGAAATACGTACAGCGACACTACGCCACTCCTCGAAGCCGTGAGCGTTCTTTTCCAGATAACGCAGATCTTCTCGAAATAACTGGAATGCTTCTAATAAATGTTCCCGGACTAGTGGCGTCAGCGCAGATATCTGTTGTATTTGGAAGAGATCGGCGCGTACTGGTAAAGCTGTTGTAGATAGACTGACAGTTCCTGTTGGATGAGGCCAGATCTGCGTGGATGCACACAACATGTTACATGTTTCGAGAGATTGTAATTTTCCAGCGAGTGAGGCTTTTACTGGTAAACATTTCTCGTTTATACAATCCCAACTCCATAATGGTAACTTGTTTCTGTAAAAAAGAACATATAATATTTTATCGATTATTTAGTATAAATGAAATGAGTTTCTTAAATTTCGGCACTATTGCAGGCGTCATGATTACGGATGAATTAAATACGAGTATACTCGGGTAGATGATTTCACGAGCAGAAGTGTCCAATCTGTAGTCTTCCTTATTCATTTATTAGGTACGACCCTACTACAAATATATAAATAAATAGTCATTTCAAACACAGTTTTTGCAGTACTTCACGGGAAGATATAGAATAATCCATTACGACTTAATATACAGTTAATTTTATTTCAACTTTCTTACGGATTAATATAAGTCGTCTCAAGTGTAGTTCGTAAAGTTAATAGACACAAAAAAACTGTTACAGTGTCACGATTTGCTGCAATATTCGTCGACATTACTTCTTAATTTATCAAATTTTCTAAAATAACCCAAGACAAAATATATTTTCTATATTTTGAGTCAAAAGACCCCTATCTCGTGTTTATTTGTTATGTGCGTGTCAATGTATTTTCTTTGATGCGTGTCATAAGCAATGACAACGAACGTCGTACAGCTGTCGTATGATGACACAGAACTAAGGTTTTATAGAACAACTTCGGTACTTTTTCGTTAGCTGAGCGCAAGCGAAATATCGCCGAATATCATGCTACCATTACCAAGGCAGCAGCATATCGCTCATCCAATAGAATAATGACGTAATTGCAAAAAAGTTTAAATTTTATGTTGTGTTTAATTTGGATGATTTGTTGTTTAATATGGATTTTTTCGAGAACGCTCTTTATTATTAATAATAATCTATATATAAATCATGAAAAATCATGATAATTGATGTGATTTACAAAATGGGTATAATCCAATTTTAAACTGAAACGCTTCTTCTGATAAATTGCAAAAATGTAATTGCGTCATTGTCCTATTAGATGAGCGATATAACAAACTCAAAACTAACACGATTTTTTTTTAATTTGCAAATTCGTGCACTTTACGAGTGTTACCGAGATAACCGAACTTAACATGTTCATTTGTGTGTTTTGTTAATTATAAATCATCAACTAACCGCTTACGCCCATATTCTTCTTCTTTTTTTCATAGTGGCAATCAGCTGCGAATTGGCGCCATTTCTACCAGTGTCGAATGTATATATTTTGTATAATCTTAAAGTTAACATTAAAATATTGGTATATCACATTATATTGCTTTTTGGGAGTTTTGAAGTCAATCCGACGAATATCACTTTGACCAGGAAAATTCCGCGGGTCTATTACATTGAAAAAATACGGTCACTGCTATGTTAGTCACAGTTTTATACCAGTGTTTCAATTTGTTTACGATTATTGACGATTAATACACAAAACAACATCAAATTTATATATAATCATCACAATAAACTAATATAAAACGTTACAATAAAACTTTAAGTGATGCTTCACTCGGGTTGCCGCCAAAACTCCCTTACGCCCATCTAACGAGACGATATGCTGGATATACGGGACGGGACGAGACGGGATGGGGCCATCCCGTCCCATCCCGTTTTTTAACAAAATGATTTATTTATTTATTTGAACTTCGATATAATATTATCAATGAGCCGCTTGTGTCCGCCGATTGCGCGCGACCTTAACCGGGTCGTCGGTCCACCTAGTCGGAGGTTAACCCACATTACGCTTCCCAGTTCGAGGTCGCCATTACAGTAATTTAGGACCCCGATGTGTATCCGCTTTGTGAGCTATATGCCCCGCCCACAACCCACAATCGATTTTCATACAATATGCGCGTCTAATTATATTGTAAAAAATGTCTCTCTTACCCTTTCCAACTTTTCGACCATTGGATGGAAAATCTGAAAAATTTTATTCCGCCATTGTGGATTGCGATTTGCAGGATTTTCTCTGCGGAAAAGTGCATTGACGTAAATGCAGTATTTTAACAATCAGGGATCACAATGGTGACTTCTATCTATATTATTATTAAATTGTTAATGTCAAATGTTCAAAAATCAAAGATATTTAAAAATAAACTACTCGGATCGACTAAATAAGGGCTGCTGAAACCAAATTCGTTGTTTGTTTGCAAAAACGAGCTGGCAGATTTTGGTTAAACTATTACAGTCTTAAATATACTATTCCGACTTAAATAACGCGGCATGTTTCATCAAAATCAGTCCAGTAGAATTGAAGATACAGCTTGATCCCTGTTTTAGTAGCCGCCGTTAAGGAACATAAGGTCAAGTAAGTGGTTCTAAGTATACTATCTACTATATCTATTATAAAATTGTATCTATTTAAACTATTATAAAATTGTTAAATGTCAAATTTTCTAAAATCAAAGATATTTAAAAGCAAACTACTCAGATCGACTAATTAAGGGCTTCTGAAACCGAATCCGTCGATGTTTGTTTGTTTGTTCGGGCTTCACGCAAAAACCAGTGAGTAGATTTTGGTTAAACTATTACAGTCTTAAAGGTATAGTTTTTTTAAGACTAATATCCGACTTAAATAATGCGGCACGTCTGATCAAAATCGGTTCAGTGGAATTGAAAATACAGCTTGATCCCTGTTTTAGTAGTTCCCGCCGCTAAGATACGAGAGGTCAAGTAAAAGTGGTTCATGGTTTTTTTTATATAAATGTATGATTGTCGGGATTTCCCATGTAGCGGAAAACCGACATTCACGCGGCCGGAGCCGCGGGCAAGAGCTAGTTTTATATAATTCTATGATTGTGTAGGGGTTTTTCATGTAGCGGAATACCGACATTCACGCGGGCAGAGCCGCGGGCAAAAGCTAGTTTTATATAAATCTATGTTTCACAAATATTGAAAATGAACACAGCACGCCTTATCTCACTAAACGCGACGAGCGAATTACATCCCCCCTGTGCCTTTATCTTAAAAACATCCTACATCTTCATTAGAAAAAAAAAACAAATTATACAAAGAAAAACCATTTAATTTCATTTAACAAATAAAAATAAAATTATTCTCAACGTAAATATTCACTGTAGGAAGAGTTATACATGGCCTGTATACGTACATAAATGAGGTAGGCACACAGAATCGCTCCGAATGTCCAGCTCGTAAGGCCAACTGTGATGATAGCAATGTTTTTTATAAGGACTATCTTGCGTGGCCCGTAGTTGTCGGGGTATCTGAGGCATAGGTCCATCAGTGCAGGAAACACTAGGGCCAGGAGTGTGGTACATACATTTCCGACGAAGGCAACGAATGGGCCTTGGAATGGTATGAGATAGGATATGACAACTGAAAGTTAATGCTATAGTGATTATCATCGTAATCGTTATGAAACTGGAAATGGGTCTCCGCCATAATAGAGATGGATTTATTTGCCGTAATCTCCATGTATTATTGGATTCGGCAGCAGATGCTAACTGAATCGCAGGACAACGCTGCTGCCCATTATCTTAGTGCATCCCTCAGCTAGTTTTCGCATAATCCACAATAAAGATGGTGAGTGACACTCTCATTATGCCGACGACACAACATATTCGACTGTAATCAAAATTCACCAACAATATAATTTAATAAGCGATGAATTATGTATAAGGCAGAATGTGGAGCAGAGACAAAGTAACGTTTGTCATCTTCTTCGAACTTCTTAACTTTCGATTAATTATACTGATGTGACTTTGGAACTTTGGTTACAGAGCAACGACGGCTGTTTGACCTCCATAACCTCGAATCAGCAGAGTGCACCGCTGGCACGTGCGTTTGGCTTGTGCCCCTAGATAGATCATACACCTTCATCCATCTCCAGTTCATATTCGTCTCCACTAAAGGGGCGCGGACCTCCCCTAATCAGGGGGTATTAGGCCGCAATCTACCGCACTGGCCTAATGCGGGTTGATAAGACTTCACACACCCATACCGGCATGCAGGTTTCCTCACAAAGTTTTCCTTCTCTGTTGAGTACATTGGTTACTACATTGTAGACCGTACATGAATTAGAAAAAACAGTGGTATGGGACCGGGATCAAACTCACGACCTTTTGAGCATATGTCGACTCCTTAACGCTTATCATCAAATCTCCCCATGTCATGAGTCTAGTGGAGGATTTCAATCGCAGAACAAGTCGGTTTTTTTTTTCAATGCAAAGCCGTGAGTTGCTTCTGTATAATATATACATATGACAGTATGATATATGACACTGTGGCAATGGCATAATATCTCCATGTACTAACTAATTTTTTTTGCATACCTATACTATTATAAAATTGTTAAATGACAAATTTTCAAAAATCAAAGATATTTAAAAACAAACTACTCAAATCGACTAATTAAGGGCTTCTGAAACCAAATCCGTCGATGTTTTTTGTTTGTTTGTTTGTTCGGGCTTTACGGAAAAACCAACGGGTAGATTTTGGTTAAACTATTACAGTCTTAAAAGTACAATTCCGACTTAAATACTGCAGTATGTTTTATCAAAATTGTTTTTAGTAGCTGCTGTTAAGGTACGAGAGCTAAATAAAAGTGGTTTTAAGGCTTTTTAAATAAATCTATGATTGTGTGGGGATTTCCCATGCAGCGGAAAACCGACATTCACGCGGGCGGAGCCGCGGGAAAAAGCTTGTTGAAATATATAGATCTTGTTAACAAAAAAAAAATAATTAAAATAATAAAATAAATAATAGTTTTCTTTTACAATCTTAAGAAAGAACTTGAGAAACTAGAAAAAATAGTGCTCCTAAAAACATTAGATAGAGATGCTTTTGTTGAACTTTACATGAATTTTTTTTACTTTAAATTTTGATCTACCCCCAAAACATTAAAAGTGAGTTACAATGTTTATTGGATGGAGGTGTCGATATAATCTGAAACTGTGATAATAATAATTGTATTTAAAATAAGCAATACCAACACGACATGCACACGAAAAGGGGTCGGCAGGTACTTTCAAAGTAGCGCAGTGTCGTCTGCGAAGGTTCCGCGTTTGGATCATGGTACTGTATGACCTCCCGAATGACTTGTATGCCGGGGTAGCACTGAAGGGGGTACGCGAACGCCACAGATATCAGGTACAGTGCTATGCAGACCATCGCCGAACTATATAAATGAATGAAATCTTATTTATTTATTTATTCTTTATTGTACACAAACAGATAAAATACATTTTTTACATAAGATAAAATTTATGTACAAAGGCGAGCTTAACTCAAAAATGAGTTTTCTTCCAGCAAACCTTAGGGTGTAAAAATATTTGAGATAAGAAAGAGGATAGGATCTAGTGTACTACATACAGAAACATACACATACATATATACAAATACCGAAACACCAAAATACATACATACATATATCACTTTGAGAGAAAGTGCTCCTTAACTCTTTCTTTGAAAACACTCAGAGAAGAGCTATCCTGAATTAGGAAGCGAGTTCCATAAGCGTACCGCACGTACAGTGAATGACTCACTGTAACGACTTGATTTGTGCTGCGGGATACGCAAAGAAGAGAACTTGTGCGACAGAGTTCTCCCCTGGGAAGAAGATACTCATCATCAACACTAGATCCGCCGTCATAACCGTCAAACTTAACACATTCATTGCCCGTCACTCACGTCCGAGTAGGGTGGTGACGTTGCAGAAGTACCGCCCACTCGTATCCGAGCGACTAAATTTAACAAAAATCTATTTTTGTTCCCGAGATTTGAATTTATTA
>WUAW01038627.1:66655-79073 GCA_017165845.1 Thaumetopoea pityocampa | reverse complement strand
ACGTACTACTGTGTTTTCATTGTGCTCCGAGAATATATTAAGATTCCCCTGAGATCGACATACATATCAGTTTCCATCATATATACGACTTAAAGCCGCATTTAGAAACATCAATTAACTTAACTAAGTACTTCAAATATCTAATACTTGTGGCACTAGCTACGTTGTATGTTTACTCGTAACGTTTTCACCAAGACCACATTGCCATATATAACAAATATAATGGAAAAGTGGCAAAAAAAAATATTATTATTATATGGTATATTATTATTATTATATTTATTAGGCTTGTAATGGTACTTTTAATGTTAGTCGCTACATCACGCGCTGGCGCGTGATCGACAGCGAAATTGTTAATATCATCTAATTGCCTACCGATTTTCAAAATAATCGATTAGTCCTCGTACCAAAGAATTTATTATAACAGTGTGGAAGTGTCGATTGGATACTTACCCATCCCGTGCATTATTCCGTGGGTCAAATAAAGTGGTGCACGTCCAGAAAAGGTCTCTTTGGCAAAAGCATCTCTCACCAGCTTGTGATCCGACAAAATTACAGCATATATGCTACCCATGCTAATACCGTATATACGTCCATATTTCTTCGATAATTCAGTCAGGGTAAGATGCGGTTGCTGGCGATCGATAAAAGGAAGGTAGCCCAATATTGGCAAGCCCCAGGGACCGGGCGGAAGACCCTGCCATTCTTTTATTGTTTTAAAGACCCAAAATCCCACCACGATTGAGACCAGCCATAAGAAAAATAAATCCATTTCACACTGAAATTTAATTCAAAATTAATTTAAAAATTCATCTTAAAGGAACTTTTTCATCATTGACTAGAAGGAACATGTTTAGTACATATTTGTACATATTTTTCATCAAAAGTTACTTAATTCTTAGCAGTATCTTGGAGATAGCAGTAAATTTTGATTGTATAATAGGCCTATTATCCTGTTACATCCCTTATCTAGTTTCTTCAACATACACGGGAAGAGATACACTCCATCTTTGGAGTGACGCTATTATTATGCCAGCGCCATATAGCTACATGTGTCTATAGATTTAAAAAAAAAACCGCGTAATGAAACATGGAGTTATCCGAACTACAAAGTTCGGATAACTAACATATTCAATTTAAAAAAATATCCCAAACAAATGAATTTATTTATTTTAGTTAATTATTAAATAGTGTGATTTTTATAAATGATTCAAATACTACATGATACACACCTATTTTATTTAGTGATTCATGTAAATTGTAATATTTTAAATCCGAAAAGCGAATCTCTTTCAAATAAGCGCATTTTAACAAAAAAAAAAAATGATGAATTTTAATTCCAATTCAATAATGGAACACTTTTATCGGTTCCACTTTCCAAGTAATTTTAATACAAAATTATCAACTATATAATTATCTGTAATAATCACTACAATTGTTATTAAAATAATATAGTCTACATACCTTATTTTACTATTACGTAGTTGTAAAGAGATTACGCGAGCATAAATATGACGATAACAGAGATAACCGAGCGTATATGTAATTCATCAATATCAACAAACACTCCAAACTGTTCATTCGCGGTTTTAAAAAGGGACAAAAATATCATTCATTTGTTGCGAGCGCTGTGGCACCCAGTGCTACCAACCATAGAAGAAAATATTGTACGGGCCTTGTATTTTATGTCATGGTAAATTTAGTTGCTATAATTATTGTGTAATAACAATCTAATCTGCTTATAATCTCTTACTTCGTTATTAATTTTCACATACATATTTATATAAGTAACTTACATTGATTTTCTTCGCTGAAGATTTCTCTTTTTCTTACTAAAATCGTTTCAGTTGCAGCAACTGTACCAACAGGACCACCGATCACGTGGCACAACCACGACCGACTGTGTTGAAATCCGCCAACCAGAAAACACGTCTGCATTTAAAATATAAATTCAAATTTGGTTTTAAAATACTGTTTAAAAATTATAATTTGATACCTCCCCGTTGTGTAGGGACCGATCCATAGGACTATATTGGTATCGAATAAAAAATCACGTTTATTATACACTGCTCGATATACTCGCGTGTGTGCTATGCGCGTTAGCGTTGCGTTCTCAATGTAAATAAGTAAAAAACGTTTTCGGATGCAAAAATTTTTATACGAAACAGATAATTCAAGCTCTTGTAACAGGACCCTGGTCCAGGTAAGTCACCTAATTTATATTTGTACATTGATATTCGGTTGGGGTGAATATATTTACTATTTACCGTTTTTAGACTGTTGTTTTTATTTTCATCATCATACCTACCTTTTCTCGCGGCTCCGCCTACTTATACTACATATTTGACCGTTATGTAACACCCCGCATGAACCGTGCGTTTTGAAGAATTAAAAGTGGTCTATATCAATCGCCGGCTCCTTAAATTATATTATCATCATCATCATATATCTTCTAATGATCATCACACGAAACTATTGAGATCGATGTCTGATAGTGTAAGCGTTGTTTTGCTACGTGCCGTGATATCGATATTGTTACAGAACAATGGCACACCTGCAAAATGGCTACTTTACAGAAGAGAAATATTTCCCGATTGTGAGGAATTTGAGGTTATAGATAGATATCAACGTTCCGTGGGGACAAAAAAGCACCCATGGCTTAACGGAGAAACCGGTTTTGAATAATTGAAACGCTCTTTAGGATCACGTGACGCCAAAGGGGAAGAACTAATTGGCGGGGGTTATAATGGACCTTGGGAATCACTGCCGCGTTCTTTTCTGTTCATTTCTATCCTTCACCTGTTAAAATATTCTTCTCTTTCAGTGGCTCAATGGCTTAGAGTATAGACAGTGGTATTGTGAGTGGTATCGCAAAAATTACCAACACTTTAGTGCCCAATAATTTGCCATCGATACGCAAAGAAGAAGATCGTGAAAATGGTGTGATTCATGAATGAGGAATGTAATTCGTGTAAATAATGTAAACTAGAGGGGAGAGCACAGAGCCCTGAGAGACTCCGGCTCGGATGACGCGACACGACGAATGTATACCTGCCACTCGGTAGCGAAGGAAGCGGTTTAACAAAAAGTCTTATATAGGATCAATACGAGTCTGTCAGGTACTCCGACAGTGAATAGCTTGAAAATAAAAGCCAGCCATTATACCAGACTTTGTCAAATGCTTTAACCACGTCACAGAATTAAGCATCTGTAATAGCACGGCGACTGTTCAGAATATGTTCCATGATATGCTGCACTCGTTGGATTACAATGAGACTCGGTTACCAGATAGACCATAATTTGATACCATTTTTTTTTAATTCCACCTAATCCGCATCACCCAGGATAAAGTAAGCATTCTAATGATACCGCACACATCGAATAGGCGTCTAAACAGCCATGTAAAATGTATGTATTTAAAGTATGTATGTATTTAAAGAACTCCTTCTTTGAACAATATATTCTTGGTATTATTCCGATTTTATGAATCATTAAGTAAGTAGTTTTGCAATTTTTTTCTTCTCGTACAAGAATATAGAAAAGCATATTGCTTACGAGAATTTACAAAATGCTCTTATCCTCTGAGTTGGCATGACGCACGTTCATGGCATTTAAAGAAAAAACAAACTACTTCAGACGTCATTAAAAGAATTGCAACCATATTGGTTTATTTTTTATTTTTTTATTAAAACTGTCCACTTAATATCAACATAAATTAATGCAATACGATGCTCTTCCTACTAGCGTAATGATAAAAACATGAAATTTTGTTTTTATACCTATGAATTCAACACATCAAATAAATAAAATAAATCAAAAAGCAGAACACGGCGCTATCTGAACCGCGTTACTTTAAAAGATAGCATAACCGTCAAAGATGTAGTCCATGCAGACGGAGTCGAAGGTAACGGCTAGTGTTTAGTAACTAAATATATGTGCTATATATAAGCTTTTACAAAGTGACTCAGACGCCACTGCACACTAACGGCCGGTTTTTCACGGGTAGTAACAGTAAAAGTAACATGCTAAAGTAAAAGTCACAGCTAAATTTGTTTCTTCAGCGTTTTCGCCAGTACTTTTACTGTTACTTTGACCGCGAACTTTTACTGTTCGTTATGGGGCAGTAAAAGCAAAAGTCAAACAATCAGTCAATGTTCTGGAGGTTATTATTGACTTTTGGTATATACATTCAAGTATATATAATTTCGATTCAATTAGACTAAGAACATTTTTGCCTTAAAATGATATTAAGCAAAATTACGACAGATAGTTCTTCGGATGATGAATTAATTATCCATACTATTATAAAATTGTTAAATGTCAATTTTTCAAAAACCAAAGAAACAAACTACTCAGATCGACTAATCTCAGACTCAGACTCAGAGCTTCTGAAACCAAATCCGTCGATGGTTGTTTGTTTGTTTGTTCGTTCGGGCTTCACGCAAAAACCAGCGGGTAGATTTTGATTAACCTGTTACAGTCTTAAAGGTACCAATTCCGACTTAATTAATGCAAAGGTACAGATTCCGACTTAATTAATGCAGTATGTTTCATCAAAATCGGTTCTGTAGAATTAAAGATACAGCTTGATCTCTATTTTAGTAGCCGTCGCTTAAGTAAGAGAGGTCAAGTAAAAGTGGTTCATAAACTTTTATATAAATCTATGATTGTGTCGGGATTTGCCATGTTGTGGAACATCGACATTCACGCGGGCGTAGCCGCAAGCAAAGGCTAGTACGTTATATAACACGAAGACGTAAAAGGTTTAACATTCGCGTGGATCATTTTCTACGGAATGATTCAGATTTTCTTTTTAGATACAGAATGCCAAAAGAATCTGTAAATTACCTCAGTGAACTGTTACATGATCGACTTGCTCCTATCACTACAAGGTATAATTTATTATAAGTTCTAGATACTTTTTAAGGCTATTTATTAACTCAATAAATGTATACCCGTAGATACATCATAATAACAAAAAACTATCAACTATTGGTATATTTTTTTGCAGAAACAAGGCTCTATCTGTACAAGAACAAATTTTGAAAGCTTTACGTTTTTATGCAATTAGATCAATGCAAGAAGTACTTAGAGATATTGCTGATGTACATAAAAGTACAGTTTGTAATTGTATTTTAAAAGTGTTAGTTTAACCGAATGATAGGTTAGGTATGACATGACCACAACACAAAACTTCAAACCATCCATCCAATCAAAATTTGACAGCTTTATCGCAGTATTTCCAACGATAATAAAAAATCCCCTCAATATTTTTGAGAAAATATGTCTTTTTTATTATGGCAGCCCAATTAACTTTTACTTTTACTTAAGGATAGATGAAGAAACAACCTGTAACGTATTAGGTAAAAGTAATAGTAACATATTGACTTTTACTTTTAATTTTTACTGTTCATGAAGAAACTGGCCGTTAGTCACGATGTGTATAATACAAATTGACATATGCATTACAGTCCGTCACGGTCAGTACAGTCTTACTGTCCGCTATACCGCATTGAACGGGCACCTCACAATGTGACTCAGATGCCGCTCCACACTTACGGTCTGATTCATAAAAACTTACAAGAGGTTTATAAGGTCGTTTTAAGTAAATTCGTTTTAAGTATTATTAATAAACACTTATTAGTACTAAAACGTTCAGTTATCATTCAGTAAACTCTCTACACTTTACAGAAGGCCGGACCCTGCTCTACAAGCGTTGTAAACCCATTTTAACCTTTATAAAATATGGCCGCCTGTTGAAACAGCTGATATTGTTTAGTTTATACATGTATTGATTGACGTGTTGATCTGTTACTGAATCATGGAAGTTTGAAAATCAGTAGAAAATCACTCATGTTATTTTTCATCTACACACAATATAATAAATAGCACACGACAATATTAATTTTTTAAATTATTTATAATTTTTCTTCTTCTTCTTTCTTGGTTTATTTTTTTTATAATATTTTATGGCCTGATATCTGAGATCCAATGTTTCAATATTGTTCAAGATTATTGACGGTTAATACAGAAAACAACGCCAAATTTATATATTAAACATCACAATAAACTAATATAAAACGTTAAAATAAAACTTCAAGTGACGCTTCACTCGAGTTATCCCCAAAACTTCTTCTTAGTTTATGGCGTTTGACCAAAGACAAACGTCAGTTGGTTGTCAAGTTGTCAGTATTTACTTTTTTATGTATTTATTTCACAGACTACTAATAATACCGATACGATTTTTGTCAAGGTGACAACATAATAATGCTAATTCTCATGTTATCCATGCTTTATTTAATACGGGTTTACAGATGGTTTATGAATGATGATTTTTACAGAAGGTTTATTAGACTTAATGAGCATTTTAACTACTGAACGTATTAAGTCTTTGGTAAGATTTTTTTATGAATCAGACCGTTTGTTACGTAGTGTATAGTACAAATTGACACATTACAGTCCGTCACGGTCAGTACAGTCTTACTGTCCGCTACACCTCATTGAACGGGCACTTCATTATTTTTTTTTTCACATATCACAGCATTGTTTAGTAACTAAATATATGTGCTATGTATAAGCTTTTACAAAGTGACTCAGACGCCGCTGCATACTTACGTGTAGTCACGATGTGTATAGTACAAATTGACACATGCATTACAGTCCGTCACGGTCAGTACAGTCTTACTGTCCGCTACACCGTATTGAACGGGCACTTCACTATTTCACAACTTTGTTTACTTAGTAGGTTCACGCTAGGCGCGAGTTACATACATAATACTAGCTGTTGCCCGATACTCCGCTCGCGTAAGTATCGGTTCACCGCTCCATGGGAAATCCCGAAAGCCCAGAAGTCTTCGAATCACTTTTAGTTGAGCTCTCATGCCTTAGCGGCAGCTAATAAAACAGAGAACAAGCTGTATCTTAAGGTTCAAAGTTTTGTATACCCCACTGTATGCACGAACAACTGTTCGTCGCAGCCTTGAAACATGTTTCTATATTGTATTATTATATATATAGCTATATTATATAACTTTTATCCGCGGCTTCGTCGGCGTGAATGTCGATTTTCCGCTACATGGAAAAATCTGAAACAGTCATAGATTTATATAAAATACCTTTAACCACTTATACCTGAGCTCTCGTACCTTACCTTACCTTATCTTTAATTCTACTGACTGGACCCATTTTGATGAAATATGGGGCAATATTTAGGTCGGAATAATACCTTTAGACTCTAATCACCAAAATCTAGAATACAAATATAGGGCTTATAAATACCTAAGAAAATTGTACATTTATAATTTGCCTATTGTAATTTTGAAAATGTAGAAATCAAGACCCGTCACTGTACAAATGAGTTGGGGAGAGCGCGAGCCGCACGGACGAGGTCGATCGCAGCGCGGGCGGCGCAGGCGCAGGTGTGAAGGCCGGTCAGCGGCCGAGCTGCTGTTATCGGACCAATCGTAACGATCAACACAATTAGCATCGTCTAATGTATTAGCTCGACCACGTGCCGCTGATTTTATTAATTATTATAAGACGCAATTGCGCGCTCAGTCTTTGTGTAGGTAAATAATTATTATATATTCTGACCTTAGGTCGCGAACGTAATAACCAGTTTAACTTCTATTGGCATCCAAAACTTTTTGAATAGAGTGGTTACACAAAATGTATATATATTTATAAAGATTCATTCGACCAGAAGCTGATTTACGTGCAATAAGGTCTCTTAACTCCACAAAAAATATAGATTAATCTAATAGTGTTGACCAATACGTATCTATAGTATTAGCGGAAATCCTACCAGCCGACCTGGAGGAAATACGTACTGGCAAGGTAAATGAGGCGCGCTGGTCCACGTCCAAGGAGTTGAGCAGACTGAAACACGAGTTTTGAGAACGAGCTATCTAGGAGTGACCCCGCAGCTGGGAGGAAGACGAAAAATCGAGAAAGCTAATCGCTTTCTTTCCGGTCGTCGAAGGATCGAGAAGTTTGAAGGCAGTGGAAGAAGCCGGTGATAGATTCCTGAAGGAAGAAATCCGATAGGATATCTTGTAGCATTCCTACGAGGGATACCACAGCACAGGGTGTTCGACAAACGACATATCCCTATTATGTGAAGAGCACTGAAGAATTCCCCGACTAGTGCGAAGTCCGATGACCTATCCGAGGCTGGTCTAGGTTTGGGCTTGTGCGCTCAAGGCGCTGCAGATGAGACCAAAATGGGCTTGGATAGCGCAGGTGCCGATGCAACGAGTCGGAAACAAGAAAGTGGCTTCAATCAGGCGTTGACAACTGTGATGAAGGAGACTTCAGTAACTCGACTGAGGCTTTGGGTTTGGGGGCTGCCTGCGTGGAAGCTAGAGTCCTCGATGACTGAGTAGGCTTGGAGTGCCACTGCCTAGTGGCCCTCATTTATCAGGGATAATTCGCGGTGTGTTTTATTGCCCCACAAAGAATTAATGTAATCTTGAGTCGATGTTAAACTGCTGCTCCGTGCTCGAAGTGTTGAGCTTGCAATCACTAAAATACGCGCACCGGTCTACGGTGAGTCGAAACTAAGACGCAAATACTCTAAATGTATACTGTCTAGACTGACTATAAGTCTTGACTAAGCCAGTTACGTGGACTAATATTAGTGTAATCACAAAATTCAGAGGTCGCGACTCCAAGTCAGAGATCGCGGTATATCGAAGGTGTACTGTGATGAACTTGATCTCCTAAGTCGGCTGTAACGTGCCGAAGAAATAAGTAGCTTTATATGAAGGCGGTATAGTCCTCATAAAGGCTGGCGTCTGGCTTGCTGTCGTCCATCAAAGGTGGAATTCTCGAGCTATACTGCGTTTATAAATAAGTAATTGTCAAGATCACCAGAGTGGAAAGAGCAGCAATATTCTGAAAGGGAAATTCTTTCAGCTAAACAGGTGTTATAATAATTTATTTAATTAATTATTAAATAATTAAATAAATAATTTATTTAAATAATGATATTATAAAATTTTTAAATGTCAAATTTTCAAAAATCAAAAATATTTAAAAACAAACTACTCAGATCGACTATTTAAAGCAAATCCATCAATGTTTGTTTATTTCTTTGTTTGTTTGTTCGGGCTTCACGTAAAAACCAGCTGGTAGATTTTGGTCAAACGGTTATAGTCTTAAAGGTACTATTCCGACTTAAATAATACGGTGTATTTTATCAAAATCGGTCCAGTAGAATTGAAGATACAGCTTGATCTCTGTTTTACTAGCCGCCGTTAAGGTACGAGAGATCAAGTAAAAGTTGTTAGGTTCGGTTTTTTATATAAATCTATGATTGTGTCGGAATTTCCCATGTAGCGGAAAACCGACATTCACGCGTGCGATGCCGCGGGCAATGGCTAGTGTTAATAATATTTTTACCTATTGGCTATTGTTAGGATTAACTTTAAAATTTAACAGGTATTAATATATGATTTTTCTGTATAATTCGTATGTGAAGTCCGGGGACAGGCTAATCACAGAGGTGGGAAGCATACACAGCCTTATGCCTGGCGAAGCCTACCACTGTCCCAACGGTCGATGATGGGACATTGTATATAATAATGTGTTAAGTTGCCATTAAATTTACTTCAGCATGATTCAGCTTCTGTGACTGTGTCGACATTCAAGAGTAACGCCATCTGTCGTTGCTGAATAGTACTATGTAGCGAAGTAAATCGCTACGACGTCATTTTTCTATTATATTCCTATTTTAGTAGCTGCCGTTAAGGTACGAGAGGTCAAGTAATAAATCTATTATTGTGTCGAGATTTTCCATGTAGCGGAAAATCGACATCGGACAATCACAATCGAGCGGAGCCGCGGGCAACAGCTAGTAGGAAATAAATATGTATTGACATTAGAAGATGAAAAATTCATTAAACGATATTATAAAGGAAAGCGTTTTAAAGTTATTTTTTTTTATTTCAAGAAAATCTATCACTATCATCATCATCAACCAATCAGTCCCGGTGCAGGTTGGTGGTCTCGTCTCAGAATAAAAGGGGTTATATACTTATAGTCCACCACGATAGCCTAATGCGGGTTGGCCGATTTCATATTTCCTCACGATGTATTCGTTCGCCGTTTAAAGGGAGTGATAGTTAATTATTAAATGATTAATACCCACAAGATTTCAAAAAGTCAGAGGTGTTTAGAAACACTAGTTTCTAACTAGAAATCTACTTAGTAAGTATGTTAGATCACTAAGCTATCACTGCTTTGAAATGAATTCAAAGTGAATTGAACGTGTGAATTGCAAACAAATTCAATTAAATTTTTAATTGACTTTCAACTATGTCCCAAAAAATCAACTCAAACCAACCGACACACAAACATCTAAGGATTATATATTTGTATTTTGATTATATATATCTCAATGTCAGCGAAAATATCTCTTAGTAATTTTTTTCTTTCAAGTTTAAACAACTCAATAATCAACTTATAATTTCATAAGTACTCAGTAGCACTAAGCTAAAAATCTCTTGGGGGGATTCTGATACTAAAACAAGGACTAGTTCCTCTTGGCCATCTTTAACGCTCGCACAAAGCAGACTAAAACGAGAATGTATTCGAACTGGAAGAAGCAGTGAGCAAGTTGCATTGGTATATAATAGGATTGGCAGAAGTCCGAAGACGGTAAGGATATGAAATCCTTGAGACGGACAACTTGCTTTACTTCCTGAAGAGCGATCAACAATCTCAAGGTAGTGTCGGGTTTATCGTCCACAAATCCTTCGTCAACAACATAATGAAGGTCGTGAGTGTGTCGACTCGGGTAGCATACCTGATACTCAGAGACACCAAATGGTACTTGCTGAAGGTCATTCAGGTTTATACACCAACCTTGACACACTCAGGCGACGATATATGGCTTTTACGTCATTACCTGAGTACCTATATCAAAACCCACTATGTTGTTATTGTGGGGGGATTAAACGCAAAGTTGAGAGAATGAATTGTTGATGAATGACAAACTTTATATGATGAACTCCTTCATGCAGAAACCTTCCCATAGAAAGTAAACCTGGATCAGCCCAAAAATTCTGTCAAAAATGAGATAGATAAAAATATTATAGACGAGGCACATTGAAAATTAACGTGAAGCTGCAACGATCTAAACTGATGAAGTCTACGCTCTGACATTCATCTGCTCAAATCCAGAACCTGCAGAAATTTCAGTTCTGACGCAAGTTCGATGACTTCTTGCTTCCCTAACAAATTGGTTTCCGTAAAAGCTTTAGTGCTATAAACCACATTCATTAATATAGATTATACAGAAAACGGACGAGTATAATCTGCCTGAGCAGGCCTCTAATTCCTTCGAATCGGGGTGATGCTTGGGTCTCTTCAGCAGAATCATATAGACTATCGGTCCATTGGAATAGTGGAAAATTTGTGCAAAAACGAAACAAGATCAGTTCGTATACAGGACCAAAGCTCAAAATTGATCCTATTATGGAGCGATGAATGAAAAGTAGACACCATTTCTCTGTCATGTCCTGTATTTGGTCCGTGATTAAGTAACTAGTAAAAAGGTTAATCGTCGAATCTAACTCGGCTGAATGTATCAATATAGTGATTTTCATATTAAGACGCATGTAAAACATATCGTTTTAATTTTTATTCCGTGGCTTAATAGCACTAAGTTGCTGCTCAAAATCTGAGCTGGGTTCATCGATTATTTTATTTAAAGTTGCAGTTTTTGTTAAACATATTTCTGAAATGATTGAAACTATAAAAAAGATATATGCTGAAGAAGCCAAAGGCAATAAATCAGTCTGCAAAAAACTGAGAAATGAATCAAGCACTGGCGTAATTACATTACAAGCAATAGGGCCTAATATGAAGGCGAGATTCATTCATTAAAGTTTGATTTAAATTATATTCATTCATAAGAGTGAGCAGTTTTTGTTAGTTTTTTTTTTCAATCATCCTAATACTTACTGCACTGAATGTGTATGAACAACAACGTAAAATAAAACTAAGAAACCAATAGTGATATCTATATGTGGCAACAAACTGCTTTGAAATAGGCCATGTGTGTTCAAAGAAACAAATTGCCCTTGGTGCCTTAAAAACAATAAACGAATCTGAGTACCTACTATTAAGTAATGCATATATAATTCTAGCAAGCGCATTGAAATTAACTTAATAGTTTTAGAAAATACACTTACTGCAGCGCCCCCTGGTCATTGTTGTATAACCAGGAAAAAATCTAAGAAACTATTCAGAAATGATACATAATTTTGCATTAAAACTGTTTTGAAGTCGTAATGTAGTTAAAAAACGCATCTATTACAGCTCCCTCTGGTGGCTGTAATCGACTACACCTAACTATTAAACTAGAGGTTCCCAGACTTTTTTTCTCATAGACCACTTTCGAAATTTAGCTGGC
>WUAW01038627.1:11213-23043 GCA_017165845.1 Thaumetopoea pityocampa | reverse complement strand
GGGGGGGGGGGGGGGGGGGGGGGGGGGTTATCAAAAAGTGAAAAACATTACAAGTGGTCTAAAAGACAAAAAAGTTTGAGGACCTCGGCCTAAGCTGGTTCTCCACAGCTCCCCGGGGAAGAGATAGAGTGACACTATTGTTATTCCGTCGCCAGAGAATGCAATCTCCAACGCCAATCCCTCCTTTTTATGGAGGAGGCTCATGTCCAACAGTGGACTTCCACGGGCTGACATTGATGATGATGGGAGTACGATAATTACTATTATTAATAAACAAAATTCAATATATCTTTCACTGATAAATATATTTAGGCGGAATTGTACGTAAGAAATAAGAGTGTCAATCGATTTATGGTTTTATTATTCGCAACTCAAATATAATCCCAGAAAACATCCAAATTTATATATAATAGATACAATATAGTTTATACGACAGTGAACACCGATGACGCATTAAGATAGTGGCCGCATATGAATCCAGTTATAACTAGTAGTGGATAGAAACATAGGAAAATAAGGAAAAGTTGCCGGCGACCAGTCAGGAGACGCGGCGTCCGTCCGGTGCGTTCTTGTTTTATTAAATTAAATCCCGTATATTTCCCCTCCGGCCTACTGAGGCTTGTTAAATTTTCGCCGCGAGTTGGAAAGCCCGAGAGGGCGTCGGGCTACGTGCGCCGATGTACCAATCTCCCGCCACGTTTCGCGTGGAAACTGTGCCACGACGCGCCTTCTCTCAGTAAAAGTACTTTCTTCTAACCGCTTTCGGAAACTCGTCTGGAACGAATTTCCTCGCTACACTAACCTTGTACTACGTGACATAAGTTGTTCAATACCCGCTCTATAATTAGAACAAGCGATCGTTTATTGTGTACTAAGAACCAGCAATTGAATCAATCGATACAGCATACAGTGGCTTACTCGTAAGAAATTATTATGTTGCTTATAGAGAAACAAATATGATGATTTGATGATGATTACTATCATCAAATCATCATATTGAATAGTATTTACTAATTTATACTATAAGTAATTTACCATATTTACTATAAGTTTATACGGAATTGTATTGATTTTTACTAATTTTGTAATTGATGAACTTTTTACGTGTGGTAAATGTCTGAACGCATATCGCTGTGTTGAGGTTAAGACATAACAGTTATATGGGGCTTGCTCGCGCTAAAAACCACACGAAGTTCGTCTCTGGCCTTTACGTCTGGCCGCTGGGTTTGCGTGAGTATGTGTCCCCAATGAGAGTGCAATTGATCCGACCTGGCATAAAGATGTAGCAGGAACAGTACCACTGGGTTCTACAAACTCATGCACAGTCTACATTTGGCACCGTGTGCTCGGTGTGGCATGAATACAGGAAAACTTCGTGATGAAGCTTGCATACGAGTCAAATCGTATCAATAATGCATAGTAATAATATATTATATGTTTCTCAAATAATAAATAAAAAAGAGATTATATAATATAATCCAATCTAAAGTATCATTTCACCACATAAATAAAAAGAGATTATGTAATCCAGTCTAAATCATCATTTCACCACATAATAAATAAAAAGAGATTATATAATCCAATCTAAATTATCATTTCACCACTTAATAAATAAAAAGAGATTACATAATCCAATCTAAAGTATCATTTCACCACATAATAAATAAAAAGAGATTATATAATCCAATCTAAATTATCATTTCACCACATAATAAATAAAAAGAGATTATATAATCCAATCTAAATTATCATTTCACCACATAATAAATAAAAAGAGATTACATAATCCAATCTAAAGTATCATTTCACTACATAATAAATAAAAAGAGATTATATAATCCAATCTAAATTATCATTTCACCATATAATAAATAAAAACAGATTATATAATCCAATCTAAATTATCATTTCACCAGATAATTAATAAAAAGAGATTACATGATCCAGTATAAATTTTTATATCAGTTTACATTTTAATATTAAAATTTATGTTTCCAAAACCGTTTAATTTCCTTTATCCACCATTTTAATAAAAGATTAAGTTTTCTTAAACAAATAGCATATTTACATGTATACGGTCTGAATAGGTAGTAATTGTATATTTATTTCGGTGCTCATCCGTTGACGTATTGAAAGGGTGCAGATAGAATAAGCTTAATACCTACACTTGACTTAATATATCAGGTGGCAATCAAAATATCCCACGAATGCCTTTCGAGCCCTACATTTATGTCGACTATAATATACACAAACTAGCTTTTACTCGCAATTTTGCTCGTGTTGATGTCCTTAAATATATGTAGGTTAGAGACCGTTGAAAATCCAATAAAAAAGTGTTAACTTTGTAAACAACAAATTTTTCTATCTCTCAGGAATAGTTCTTCTCTGCATCCCAAAGTATGATAATGATATCAATTCTGATATAACACAACTTAAACTAAGTTCAGACTCTCCCTATCTTTATCTAATGTCAAACACCAAAACGAGATAGCAAACATAGTTATCTAGTACCAACCTACATTTCTGTCAAACAGCACAAAAAATATTGAGTTTTTGCGTATCTTTAGTCGGTATGTTCCGAAGTCACATATAAATTTCTTAATTTTGACGTATCTAAATAAAAATGACAGCACCAAAATTGTAGCGTAACGAACAAACTGATATTCGCATTTATAATATTAGTTACGATATATGCTAACTATACGACTATAACATACTACACATAACATAACTATGACGCATGACATTAATGGACGTAAGAACCTTAGCAATGAAATTCCATTTATATGTTATAGCTTACCGTTTACCGATAGTTCTGCCGTCAACAAGAACTTATAGCGAAAATAAACATTACTAACCGGTAGATGTAAAGTTTATAAAACTAGGACAATTTCATTTTCAATTGAGCTGAAATGGACATAAAAAAGAGTTAGAGGGTAGATAGCACATTTTTAAAAAATTTGTAAATAATAACAATATGCAATAGTGATTTTGCTGTAAATATACATATAGAGCAACTAGCTTTTGCCCGCGGCTCCGCCCACGTGAATGTCGTTTTTCCGCTACATGGGAAATCCCAAAACAATAATAGATTTATAAATAAATCTATAGAGCACTTTTACTTGATTTCTCGTACCTTATCGGCGGCTACTAAAACGGGGATCAAATTGTATCTTCAATTCTACTCGAGCGATTTTGATGAAACATGCCGCAGTATTTAAATCGGAATAGTACCTTTATGACTGTAATAGTTTAACTAAAATCTGCCTGCTGGTTTTTGCGTGAAGCCCGAACAAAGAAACAAACAAACATCGACGGATTTGGTTTCAGAAGCCCTTAATTAGTCGATCTGAGTGTTTTTAAATAACCTTGATTTAAAAAAAATCTGACATTTAATAATTTTATAATAGTATAGATAGATGTATAGGTTATGGTAAAATTGCTCTTTCACGTCGATAGACGCTTAAGGCCCGAGAAGGGGAGAGGATAGGTAGTTTATAGGACAAGTGGTAGGGAGGATGATTCACATTAGCGAAATACAAAGTTATTCTCTTACTCTCGCTATAATTTGTGCATTTATTAGATCACAATATCTGATGGCACTTTATGACCTGAAACTTTTTTTTTAGTCGGGTGAAATATCTGCTGCATACCTCAGAGAGGTTATATGGGGCTTGCACCGATTAACCCCTCCCCCCGTAATCTTCCCAAACTGCCTTTTGCCGAAGCTGTGTGATAACGTAGCCTTTCTGCCACGGCTCTGTCATCTGAATGAACCCCATAAGCTTATTATTAACAGATTAACTAGAGACATTATTATTCTTTAACTGGCCTTCACATTAACAGCATTCGCATTGCCTTAATTTGGGGTAAATCTAGAGTGAAAAGAAAGAAATACTTGGAAGGAGGGTATATTTTTTAAATTTATTATTTGTGTATTAATAATTCTGCTCTAACTGAATTAACTAAATTTAGTCTTTCCTTATCATTTTCTAATTTCAAAAGCCAAAACGAGATAGCAAACATTTATAGCGAGTACTGACCTACATTTCGCTTAAACGGTTCAAAAAAATGTTGTGTTTTTGCGTATCTTTAGTCCGTATGTTCCGAGATCGCGTCTTTATCGATCTATTAATTGTGATGTGTCTAAACGAAACTGACAGCACCAAAATTGTTTTGGTGTTTGACATTAGAAAAAGATAGGAAGAGACTTCAATTAGTTAAGTTAGACAATTTAGTTAAGTTCTGTTACCGCAGAATTACCGTTATTACCTTTCTCTTTCAAAATACTTTTCTTCGAACCATGATATATAGAAACCTTCGTTTTTCTAGTATTTACTTTTATGATATTCCTCTCGCTGTTCCAGTCCTTTTAACTGCTCTTTCTTGTTCAACCCATTCACCTATGGAATAGCTATCTACCCTCTTGCGTAAGTTATCAAAATCATCTCAATAATTACTAATCAAATTTCTAAGCACTAATAGTGACTGTAGTGAATTTTGATACTTCTTAAAAACATATCTACATAACGAATTACTTATGATGTTTTAACATAAGTTTAGAGATAAAATAGACACTGCTTTACTAACCATATTTTTTTCCTTTTTTTCTCCATTTTTTTAAAGACAACTCCCGCATTAGGATTAATTCCTGTATCGCGGGGACCCTAGAAACATTCAAATAACGAAAATACAGAACACCCAGACTCAGAACAACAATTTGTCGATTACACAAAGTTGTTATCCCGTGTGGGGATCGAACCCACAACAGCGCAGTGGAGAAGCGACCGCTTAAACCACTGCGCCATCTGTGCAGTCAGTTATGCAGTTAATTATCAATGTCCAGATTATAATCGATCACCGCTTATTCATTCAACATAGTCTGCACCTTTAACGATGCCTGTATACGGGTCTCTCGAACGAGTCCAACGATGTTCCGAAAACCTTCTCCGTATAACAGTATTCAGATGAACAATGCAACTCCTTATGGCCATTAAAATTCCTAGGTCACTATAATTCTTTTGCCGAGTCTAAAGATACTCGTATCTACGTTAACATCATGGCCATCTCAAAATGCTGACGTCACATAATCTGGACAGTTAACTATAACTCAGCGGATTTTCACATGACTGTGTTTGTTATGTGATCTAGTTTTCTTAAAACAAGTTCGTTATATTAATAATTAACTAAATTAAATATTATATATAAATTATAATCATGTTATAACTCACCTTATCAATACAATACCTACTCGTATTATCTATAAAATTATAAATTTGTAAAACATCATTATCTATGCATTAAAGATATTAAAAAAAAAGAACTAACTCAGATGAACTAATTAAGGGCTTATAAAACCGAAACCATGTTTGTTTGTTTGTTCGATCTTCGCGTAAAAATCAACTCGTAGATTTTGGTCACACTGTTGTAGTCTCAAAAATACAATTTCAGCTTAAATACTGCAGCATGTCTCATCAAAATAGGTCGAACAAAACTGAAGATACAGCCTGACCTCCGTTTCAATAGCGGCCATTATGATACGAGAGATCAACTAAAATAGGTCCTTGGTTTTTTTGTAAATCTATGATTTTTTCGAGATATTCCATTTAGCGCGACGACCGACACACATGTGAGCCGAGTTGCAGGTGAAATCTATGTATACTATTATAAAATTGTTAAACCTCAAATTTTCAAAAATCAAAGATGTTTAAAATCAAACTACTCGGATCAACTAATTAAGGGCTTCTGAAACCAAATCCGTCGATGTTTGTTTGTTGGTTTGTTCGGGCATCACACAAAAACTAGCAGGTAGATTTTGGTTAACCCATCACAGCCTTAAAGGTATATATCCGACTTAAATACTGCGGCATGTTTCATCAAAATCGATCCCATAGAATTGAAAGCTTGATCTTTGTTTCAGTAGCCGCCGTTAAGGTACGAGAGGTCAAGTAAAGGTGGTTTTTAAGGCTTTTTATATAAATCTATGATTGTGTCGGGATTTCCCAAAAACGGAAAACCGACATACATGCGGACGGAGCCGCGTGCAGAAGCTAGTATTATATAAATTAGTTGTAAAAGATTATTTAGTATTCTGCTCATAGCATTGACATGGGTATAACTGTGTTTATTGAATCTGTTTACACTTATAACTGATTTAATATATTTACAGGAAGAGGGAATACTGTCAAGATGAATTTATAGATTAGAACTCTAAACTTCCTTATTTATATAATATACTAGCATTTGCCCGTGGCTGCCCGCGTGAACGTCGGTTTTCCACTACGTGGGAAATCCCGAAATAATCATAGATTTATATAAAAAGCTTTAGAACCACTTTTACTTGACCTCTCGCACCTTAACGGCGACTATGAAAACAACGATTTTGATGAAACATACCGCAGTATTTAAGACTGTAACAGTACTAGTACCTTTAAGACTATAACAGTTTGACGAAAATCCACCCGCTGGTTTTTGCATGAAGCTTGAACAAACAAACAAAAATCGACGGATTTAATTTCAAAGGCACTTTTATTAATCGATCCTGAGATCAACACCAACTGGACACAAGGACTAACTGGCCCCGAAAGCCGGATCACACCATTGAATAGGTTGTCAAATAATAATTACGCCATATATAACCTTTTACAGCGCACAGCTGTAAAATTAAATAGATATTTTTAAGTAGTTAGTCTTTTCGCCTGTCCGGCAAATAGACTTAAGTATACGGGTAAGCGACCCCGGCCCCCCGAGCTACTACGGTCTCTTCCTACTCCTTCCGAGATAGTAGTATCCTACACCTTATAGTCCTTCACCTAAATTCCATATTCCTTGTTCAATACACCTTTCCTACCTCATCCGTTTTCTTTTCCTCTCCACTAAGCCGTGGATATGCAATGAGGAACTTTAATCATTTTTGAACGTTCGGCGGCGGCGTGGTTCGCCACCCGACACGTGTCATTGCCCACGGGGGCGAAATGTGGGCTTCGGATATCCACTTTGCTACATTAAACGATAGAAGCAAGTGAAAAGAAGTGGTCTTTACTTACCCAATGGGAAAGAGGCGTGACTATATGTATATAGTATATACTATAGTTTCTGCCTACCCCTATGGGATAACGGCGTGAGCGTATGTATGTATATTTTTATCATAATAATAAACTTCCGTTTGTGATATCACCGCGTCTAATAAATAACACAATATAATGATATCGTTTATATTATCATTACCTTCCTACCATCATTGCTTTTATAGTTCGCAATAAGCGGTAATAAGGTGGCAGTCAGGATATCTCTACGTGCATGATTATACATAGGTGTGTTATCTAACTTTAAAATTGAAGGTTATGTACATATAACCCTCTACACACCCATTTGTTCTTATACAGCACGTGCGAGCGAGCGGGCGCACGCGCTAGAGGACGCGTGAAGTTTTAGTGAGTGCAAATCTCACATAAGCGTTGTGCCCTGCCCTCGACACAGCGGTACGCGTAAGGCATTTTATGCACGATTAAAAAGGGTTAAATATATATAAAATATTGTTACTCTACATCCAGGAGCTCCGCGTCACGGAGATGAAGATGCTGAGGTGGATGGGTGGCGTTACACGTTCTGATCGCGTGCGTAACTCATATATCCGAGGCAGTCTCGGCAGCACCAGGAGAGTCATCCGTAGAGAGTCAGACCTAGAGACTACGTCTGTAGGAGAAGCCTCGATAAGGCTGTCCTTGAAGCACGATCTCGGGGCTGCACTAAGAAGCACTGGCTGGATATTGCGACCAAGGACATGGAAGCTAATGGACTTACGACTGAGGATGTCGAAGTATGAGCAAAGTGGAGGAAACTTAGTAGGAAGGCGGACCCTGACAATGGAAGTCGGGATTAATAACACCAAGAAGAAGAAGATTATTACTCTACATCTGTCCGTATTAACGGATTATAATTATTGTGCTTGGCCAACGGCAAGAAGACATCCACTACTGGATAGTCATTCTTCATACAGCGTCACAGCGAATGATTTTCAGTTCATCTTCAGTTTTTTCCCTAGGTGGTTCGTTCACTGGTTTGTTCGTTCATTTCATCCCTCGTTCCGTTGAAGAGTCGCGAACAACTTGTGTCTGAAATTGAAAGCACTCTATCCAGAGTCTTCGATTGCGGTCGGCATAATTTAGTACAATTTAACTCCTCCAAGATAAAAGTTTATACGTTCATTTCTAAGAAAATCTCATTTACTATGGCCCCACAATTCCAAAACAGATCTTTTACCATGTCAAAGGGTATTGGGATCCTTGGTATCGACATCTCCAGCAACGTCGACTTTCGAAGTCATTTAGAAGACAAGGATAGCATGGCATCCAAAAAATTCTGTGTACTGAATAGGGCAAAGCGGTACTTCACGCCGGGGCAAAGAGCGCTATTATATAAAACACAAGTCCGGCCCCATATAGAATATTTTTGTCATCTGTGGGCAGGTGCACCTGGATAATTTCTTTGTACATCTTACGACCATTCTTACTAATCATATGAATGGTTAGAGATTAAGTTGGTTTCCGAGTTATTGAAACCAAGTGAAAACTCTGATAAAACTTAACGAGTTTAGTCTTATAACATCAACCAAAGTCGACGAAGAGACTCAGTTTATATAACTAATGGTCATCCATCTAGATTCTCACATAATTCTTTTTTAATTTTTATTTTTCAGGTCAAGGAGTACTCAGTCTTTTAGCTTGTCCGGCAAATAGACTAAAGACACGGGTAAGCCACCCCGGCCCCCCCAAGTTACTACTGTCTCTTCCTACTCCTTCAGAGATATTAGTATCCTATATACTACAGGTTTTTTCCCAAATTCCATATTCCTTGCTCAATACACCTTTCCTTCACTAAGCCCTGGGAATGCAAAGACGAACTATAACACTTATAAAATGGTGGCGTCGCGGTTTGCCACCCGACACTTCTCGTTGCCCGCGGGGGCGAAATGTGGGCTGCGGACAGTCACTTTGCTACATTAAACGATCATAGCAGGTGGAAAGAAGTGAGGCTCTTTCGCTCCCGGTTATGATCTCAGCCATGACCGAGAGTGAAGGCATCTGGTTGGCGGCTTCTGACTTCCGTGAAGCCGTCATGATCACTAAAGAGACGGCAGAGCGTGAACGGGAGACGTCCAGCCTTAACCCTACCCGACAAAAGCGACCCGGGCGTAGGCGCAGAGCCCACGCCAATAACGACCTTCGACCACCTTGAAGGTTAGCCTGCGAGCGACGGAGGAGGCACCCGCTCGCTCGATCAGTAGCAGACCCATGGAGGTGGCGCACTAATTACCTGTGCAGTACTACGGGTTGGGAAATAAGGCTTCCTAAGTTTGAGGTAGTGAAGGGTCCAGGCTCGCCCGCACTGTAGACGTATGCTCGTATAACCCCTGCAGCCGGGCACAAGGGCCAGAGAGGGACGTGTGGTTTTTAGTAGGAGCAAGCCCCACATAAGCCCTGTCATGCCCTCAGCACAGCGGTATGAGTTCAAGCATTTTCCCCAGGCAAAAAAAGGTGGAAAGAAGTGGCTTCTGCCTACCCCAGCGGGAAAACGGCGTGACTGTATGTATTTTGTAGTATGTACTATGATGTCTGCCTACCCTTATGGGATATCCGCGTGAGTATTATTTATGTATGTTTTCCTTTTTAACTTATACCTGATCCGATAGTGTAGACCATTGATACCCAAAGTGGTTTATATAGACCCACAGAGGTCAACGATGACCTGCAAGGGGTCCGCGTCAACTATCAAAAACACATTTGAAGTAAATAAATTTACAAAAAAATTCATATTAACTACGCTTTGGGGGTCTATCCAAAAGTGAAAAACATTACAAGTGGTCTACAAGACAAAGTTTGAGGACCTCTGGTGTAGACCAATAGCTATGTACATAGGTGTTTCTGGATACACCAAAGGCCCCGTTATACGAAATGCAATAAAACGGTTCCTGAATTGTTTGGTACGTTTTTATGTGTCTGGACTTGGACAAAGGCTCATTTAACTGTTCCACAAGGCAATAAAACATTTTTTCTTTAATTCGAAACATAACCTAGTTCTCTTCCTTGAATTCTCACGTGTCGAAATGGGTCACGCGAAATTTGTTTCTGGATTCCTATGTGGTTTTGTATTGACCGACAGACAGTATCTACGGAGACAAGAATATTTATTTTAATATACTATTAAATAACATACCCAACAATATATAATAGCTCTCATCTCGAGTAGATCTCATCTTAAATTGGAAGCATTCCTCGTATAGCTCTTCTGGCACCCACTAAACTAATTGCCGTAAAATGAATATACCAGCATTACACACCAGACCCTCCACATTGAACTATGTATCTGTTGTGAGCTCAGTTTTTTAAATGTCATCACGCTTGGCACACAACTTAGTAATTATTAAAATGGATACAGGAGATCCATTGCAAATCATGATTCATCACCATCGTCAGCCCGTGTCAAGTGATCACGGCTGCACATGGATTTCCTCCTCAAAAAGGAGGGATTGGCCATAATCTCCACGTTTGGCGATCGTAGTAGATTTTAATCGAATAACAGGATAATGTTGCCTCTTATCCTGGTACATATCTTAGCTAGTTCTGACAGCATCAACGAGAAGAGATTGAGTGACACTATTTGTGCCACAAAGCTAATACTAACGTAACGGTAACTCATTACAGTCTAATAACTTTTTATAAGACCACTGATTTGAACATCAAACAAAAACTAGAAATCACCCTACGAGTAGTGGAAAGATTCACACTCGGAGTTTTCATAAGACTCTACGAGATAAACTTTGATATGACGAAGACTACTGCAAAACCAAACACGTAAACGAGATACCAAGAATGAAAGAATTATAAACTTTGGGATCTTAAAACGGCGATTCCAAACCAGAAAGTGTGGTATAGACTGACACCTGACTCGGTGGACCCATTACACAATTACACAAATGGCACCTCCGAGTCATCTACTGCTTGTTATCGAGTGATCCACATTCTTCTTTGCTCTTCTATTAAAGAATTTCAAAAAACATTTAAAAAACGCTGCCGATAGTATTATTAATGTGTTCTGTTATTAATGTGTTATCGATATTATATCAATATGGTCAATTCAGGTGGTTCATAGCCGCGCGGTGTAAAAATCATTACAGCAGGTCTATTTCAATAGTGGGCTTATCTAGCTTGAATAATATTATAATGATGACAAAGCTCTTACCTACGCCAACACGATGGATAAGAAGAAGTCGAGAGTGAAAAGAGCTGACATGGCACCTCCGAGTCATCTACTGCTTGTTATCAAGTGATCCGCATTCTCCTTTGCTCTTCTATTAAAGAAAAATAAACAATTATTTAAAAAACCGCTGCCGATAAGATTATTAATGTGTTCTGTTATTCATGTGTTATCTATCTATGGTGTTAAAAAATTGTTAAATATCAAATTTTGTAAATCAAAGATATTTATAAAAAATACTCAGATTGACTTTCGGGATTTCCCATGTAGCGGAAAATCGAAATTCACGCGGGCGGAGCCGCGAAAAAAGCTAGTATTACATAAACATTAAGCTCAGGATTGAAATGAACACTAGTATAGGTATGCATATTATTATTATTTACTAGCTTTTGCCCGCGGTTCCGCCCGCGTGAGTATCGGTTTTTCGCCATATGCGAAATCCCGAAAGAATCATAGATTTATATAAAAAGCCTAAAAACCACGTTTGGGTATGCGTATGGGAGACGGCTCTTGGGTGTTTATGGTGCGTTGCGGCGGACTAGGTATTAGTTAGTACTAATACCTAGTACCTAGT
>WUAW01038625.1:60785-76941 GCA_017165845.1 Thaumetopoea pityocampa | reverse complement strand
GCGTACCAGGGCAGTGCAATCTCTGCCTACCTCCATAGGCCATATAATGACGGGCTATTAAAAACCCATGCTCATTATATTTTTTTTTTCTGGTTTAAATAAAAATAAATTTCTTTGTGTTGACGACAGGGGAATCTTAATTTCTTAAAGCCCCCTCCCCGTCACAATATGAAAGAGTCTAGTAACGCTTAGAGCAGTGGTAATTTCGAAAGTTAGATACAGTAATAATTATTGCACACTAATTAACAGACTTAATTACAATATAAGATAGTTTTTAAAAACTCTATGGACTCAATAGCGCTCGCCATTCATGTTAACACTTACGAAGTTGGTATTTAGAGAAAAGAAAAAACGAATGAAGTTTTTGTCGAACATCAAAACTTAAAATGGAGTAAAAATAAAATGATGCATTTATCATCTGAATATCATCGACAAATCGCGATGATTACTTAGTAGTAATAAACTGATGATGATAAACTTAGTAGTCTAAGTGATGATTATTAGAAAAACAATTTTATAATATATATATACACACCCACACACACACACACACACACACACACACATATATATACATACACTGTAGCCAAGTGGCTATCCGCAGCCCACATTTCGCCTCCGTGGGCAATGAGACGTGTCGGGTAGCGAACCACGACGCCGCCATTTTAGAAGATTCAAAAGTATTAAAGTTCCTCATTGCATTCCCACGGCGTAATGAAGAGGAAAAGAAAGAGGATGAGGTGGGAAAGGTGTATTGAGAAAGGAATAAGGAATTTAGATGATGGACTATAGGATACACTATCTCGGAAGGAGAAGGAAGAGACAGTAGTAGCTCGGGGGCCCGGGGTCGCTTACCCGTCTATTTGCACGATGGTGGCAAACAGGCTCACGGTCCGGCTGATGGTAAGCGGTTACCGCAGCCTATGATTGCTAGTAATGGATGTTTTAACTTTCATCTTAATGATGATTTATAAAACTAGAATTAGTGATACCAATTAAGAAATAAAAGGTTCATTATCACCCTGTTGAAGCCCACGGCTGAACGTATGTTTTCTCGACAAATAATATAATACTATGGAAACTTTTTTCACGCACACTGATCTAGGTCCAAATTAGGATTTCCTGTGTCTTGGGTACTAGACAACGATATATTTACTTATACAGATAAATGCTAATACATATACAGATAAATATCCATGACTCGGGAACTAAAATTCGAGGGTTTTTTTATCATATTTAAGTTAATATTTGACTACAATCCCAGGTGATGGTAAGTGGCGATGAAACCTAGGGTGGTAAAACGTACTAGCTTTATGAAAACCCATTAACTCTTGCATTAAATTATAATCGGCACACACCTGCAATACACCTGCATTATAATCGGACGGAAATACTGACGCAGGAAGACTATTTCAGTCTGCCTGCACGTAATATGAAAGTGGAAGCAAATCGCTACATACGAGTGGCAGGGATGTCTACCTGGTAGACATCCCGGACTACGGATCCTCGGACTACTAGGCGCACGACCGGCTATTACCCCTAGGTAATAGCCCGTCGTGCGCCTAGTAGTCCGATAGTTGGAGGAATTAAATTGTATGATTCCTGCGCAGTCTCCAAAATGTATCCTATAGAACATTGAAAGGCTGGCGACCCTGCGTCTATGCTCAAGGCTTTGTAGATTGATCCTAACCAGGGAAGGCCCACCAATAAGCCTATTTGCACGCCTCTCCACTGACTCCAAGGCGGTTGGGTGGCAATTCTCAGCTCCAACCCATAAGTAGCAGCAGTATTCTACGCACGACCGAATTTGCGTTTTATAGAGCATGAGCAGCTGACCCGGAGTGAAATACTGTCGGATTTAAGACTCCCAGCTTCTTGGCAGCCGATTTGGCTCTGGACTCAATGATCCGCCCAAAGTTGAGGTCAGGTGAAGTCTCCATTCCTAGTAACTAAAGGCGGCTGCTATATTTCAAGGATAAAAATTAGGAGCCACGGACTCTTTTTGGCGGAGATAAACACGCGAGTTTACCACAAAAAGTTTGTCCTTATCCGGATTCGAGCCCGGGACCAAAGGGCACAGAAAGTTGGACTATTACCGTAGCGTTATTTTGATAACTATCTGTGGAATAATATGACATTTGTACCATAAAATAATAATAACATTCTAGACACTTTCACACGTTCACATCTAGTCCCAAACTAGGATTTCCTGTATTTTTTGTACTAGACAACGATATACATATTATACATAATACGTTTATGACTCCGATACAAACGTTTATGTGCTCATCATACAAAGTTTGTCCCTACTAGGATTCAAACCTGGGACTTATTCGCCCAGAAAGCAGGGTCCACTGCCACTGTACCAATCAGACGTCGTTTAAAATACATTAATTAGTAAAATATATATAATACTTTTAAAACGAGCATTAATTCCAATGAAATTCTCAGAAACAAATCTGACTAGGTAATCTTATAAATTAGTAAAGTAAACAGCACTCCTCCGAATTAATTAATTATGCACACTTTGCCCCATTAGTATGAATTTTAAAGTTTTCTCGCAGACGTATATCGTGTCGTCAGTTCTTTTGATAAAGAGGTGCATCTTGATAAAATATAAATTAATTTTTCTTGTGTTCATCAACGACTGTATTTTACGTCTCTATTATTTTAATTTTACACTCATCATTTTTTTTTTAATTTTATTTCATAAGGGAAACCATGCACTAAATACACAAAATAATAAACGTTGTGTAAATGTTGAGTGTGCAATTGAAAATAACGGGCATTGACCCACAGAAATGAATTGGGTGAAAAACGGCTAAACGTATTTGTTATAATACTTTGTTATCTATCTTACTAACCTCTGTCCTTTTATCATTCCACCTTTATTAAAAACGCTACCCTTACCGATCAATAAATTATTATCATCTACCGTTTCATAAATCACTTATAGTTGCTATACATAGTTGTCGTTGGCAGAACCATCGTTAATCGATGGAGCCGTAACAGACAAATTGAAATTGGAAATATAATTATTTTAAGGCTGAAAAATATTTAAAGGTAATTCGTTATTTGTTATCGAGTTAAAATATAAATAAAAACACATTTATCGTGACGGACATCATTTTTGTAACCATATCAATATCGTAACGTCCCCCTCCTGATCAGGGGAGGTCCGTGCCCCTGTAGCGTGGACGAATATGGACTGGGGATGATGATGATGAATCCGTACTGCATAACACAACGAAACAAACGAATCAAGTGTTTTTTTTTGGTATCGTAAAATAATATTGATGTTTAATTTTTTTAAATTCTAATATGAATATTTTCTAAGCTACACCGTTTTTCTCCCAGCTCATTTCTTGGGGTCAATGCCCTATATTTTTCGATATGGCACAAATGATATAATAGTAAATATCGTCCCCTTATTGGCAGAATTCATTACTGACAACATTGACCAATATGAGTTATTGACATCAGCGTTATAAGCAAAAGCTGGTCTACATTCCCTTTTTACCAACACATTGATACGATGCGTATATCGCGAGATAGAAAATTATCAATATAAATAGTTATATTTGTAATCCGCTAATAACGTTTTAGTTCTCTTTTATAATCCGACCTAAAATGTGCTTGAGTGTACATTATTTTACAGACAAAAATGAATTTATTAACAACTAGCTTTTGTCCGCGGCTCCGCCCGCGTGAGTGTCAATTTTCTGCTACATGGGAAATCCCGATACAATCATAGATTTATATAAAAAACATCGAACCACTTTTACTTAAACTCTCGTACCTTAACGGCGGCTACTAAAACAGGGATCAAGCTGTTACTTCAATTTTACTATGAAAACATGCCGCAGTATTTAAGACGGAATAGTTTTTGTAAGACTGTAAGTTTAACTAAAATCTACCTGCTGGTTTTTGCGTGAAGTCCGAACAAACAAGCAAACATACAAACATCGACGATTTGTTTTTTGAAAGAAGTCTTTAATTTGTCGATCTGAGTAGTTTGCTTTTAAATACCTTTCATTTTTGAAAATCTGACATTTAACAATATTATAATAGTATATATAGATATAGATAAAAAAGAATATAGTATTTGAAAAAACAAATATGAGAATGTAGGTAGGTAAACCATAAACAGCCTAGTATGAGTAACATGCCCTTTTCCTATCGGATTAGTAAGATTACAATTTTATATGGTACAATTAAGCACTACGACAAAAAAATAATATAAATATTGATTAATATAAATTTAATGTATAAAAATTAAATGTATAAAAATAAAACCTTTGCATGCATGCGTGCGTGAGTGTGTTTATATATGTGTATATTATGTTACATTATATATGCTCTGTATTTATGTTTAATGTACAATTTGTTAATAAAATGAAAATATATTGGGTCGTCAAGGAATGAAACTTGTAGGTCAATAATGGCGGTAATTCTACTATAACAGAACTGTTTATCGCTGTTTTAGTAGTCGCTGATAAGGTAAGGGAGTTCAAGTAAAAGTGGTTATAAGGATTTTTATATAAATCTATGATTGTTTCGAGATTTCCCAGGTAGCGAAAAACCAACATTAACGTGGGCGGGGCCGCGGGCAAAAATTATGTTATTATACATATACAACGCAGGACTGATGTAGTCTTGTGTTTTATAATACACAGTGTGACTCCATTAGTTCCTGCAGCAAACTGCAACGGCTTATCCTGCGCGTCCTCTAACATGTCTTCCGAGCAATACCCTCCTTTTATGAACGAGACGAGAGAACTTTCATAAGGTGATAATGGTGGTAATTCTGTTGTAACAGACTTTAACTAAATTTAGGCTCTCCCTATGTGTTTTAAGGTCATACGCTAAAACGAGATAGCTACAATTTTGGTGCTGTCAGTTTTGTTTAGATAAGTCAAGACGTGATCTCGGAACATGCCGACTAAGTATACGCAAAAACGCCACATTTTTGTAGCTTTTGACAGAAATGTAGATTGGTACACGCTAAAAATGTTTGCTATCTCGTTTTGATGTTTGGCATCAGAAAAGGATGGGGAGAGTCTAAATTTAGTTTAAGTTGTGTTACCTCAGAATTGACACTAATGACGTACTAAAGGTCACCGTTGAGTCTGACCCATCTCAAAGTGGTTATGAATTATCGTTAAAGTTTTATGTTAGCAAACAAACAATATTAACTCATTTAGCTCAAATGGGGAAAGTGTTAAATTTATATAAGTGGGCTTCTCGTGAACTAAACATAAAACAGAAACTAAAGCATCTGGAATCTTCTTTGATGTTGCTTTCTCGTCACAAAACTGATACATTTATGAATCGAATAATCACCTGTGATGAAAAATGGATTCAACATGACAATCTCAAAAGTTTAGCGCAGTGGTTAGACAAGGATAAATTACCAAAACATACTCCAAAGTGTAGTATTCGTCAGATGAAGCCGATAGTGAGTGTTTTGTGGTCTAGGGCAGGTGTGCTTTATTGCAGGTGATTTCATGAAACCGGGCTCATCGATCATAACAGAAATATATTATAACCAGCTAGACAAAATGATGCTTAAACTTAAAGAAAAACAGCCCAGATTGGTCAACAGATCGACTCTTATCTTATTGCAAGATAACGCCAGATCACATAATGCGCAAATGACCATGGCGAAACTACAGGAATTGGAGTTGGGACTTCTTCATCATCCTCTATACTCACAAGATCTAGCTCCCACTGACTACGACTCTTCGCAATTTGGACAACTTTTTCGTAGAAAAAGAATTCAATTCCGATAATGCAGTAAAATTGGCCTTGCAGGAAGTCATGGAGTCTCGTCCGTTAGGGTTATATACTACTGGCCTGAATAACCTGCCGCTTGGGCGCATACATTAATGAATAAAATAATTTCTTATATTTATAAGTTATTAGCAAACTTTGTCTTTTTTTACAAATTTCATCCTTGACGATCTAATACCTCTCGAAATATAAATGTATTAATTAACGTAAAGTGCACTTTACAAATACTTGTAGTTAGAGCGAAACAGTAAAATATTTATATATATGTATGTGTATACATACTAAATTCAGTAATAATTATATTTAATCCTTTCTCAGAATAACCACAATGGTAATATGTTAATTAATTTTTAAGAGACTATAGAAAAATTTAAAATATTTTAAAGCGGCGATATCGAAAATTCAAAATTTTTCGATAGGGACTACGTTTTGATGTTTTCAATATGCGAATTGGGTAAGTTTCAAGAACTTCCGAGTTGTATGTGTTTATAAGGGGTAGATGGTAATCTTTAACGTCTCGACATTTGTAAAGGCTATTTAATTATGGACGCATACTTTTAAAAGTTATAAGGAACTAACATTATCTACTGCCCGCTTGTAATTATTTTCTCTTTTATTAGAGGCATAGACATCACTGCAACACGCTTCTAATAGCAAAAAAAAGATAATTATAATATCATCAATATTCTTATTAAGAAATCATTTCAACCATAATCAATCAAAATCGTAGCCTTTTCAATAGAAGACACAACAAATAATACATTACCTATTATAATATTGGATTTGGGTAATTTTGTTATGTTAACATTGTAAGCTTAGTACTGTGTGTTCTCTAACGATATCAATATTCGAAACAAACTAACAAAATCAATTCTATTCTCAAATCGATTATGTTCGCTATGAATGCGATTAAGTATATCAACCTGGCAAGTTATAATCACTGATTTGGTTCAGTGCCTATCCATTTATTTTTTATTGCCGTTTTATTAACTGCCAGATCTAATTTTGTTTAGCTCAATTATATAATCTACAATGAATTTACTGTTGATACACAATTCAACAAATGTTAGTAGTTTGCCTGGAAATATCATTACATGTAGTTCAATAATGTTTCAGTGCCTAAAGCGTATTGATGTCCAATGTTCGTTTTTTCCTTGTAAACAGAGTCAAACATTAATGCAGTTGTCATGCAAACATATGTACATGACACAAAGGAAAATTAATGAGCAGGAAAGTAAAACCGCAATGCCTATTCTCATCACGTCAATGTACAGTGTCCACTTCTGAGAACGGCTTTCACGGTTAACTATTCTGCATTTTGAAATTGATTTTATTTTCTCGCCGGTTTCGATACCAAAATGCGTCTTAAAGCCACTTAAAACTTAAGGATTGACGCGAGATTCCTTTGCGCGGTGCGTATATTTATAATGCACGTTAATGTTCTCGCTAGTGCCAGATGCAGTAAGCTGCAGTGACAGTTGCATGCCGATCGAGGGGCATAATTATAGGTCAGTTTGGCACTCGCAATTATTGTTACACAAGGGTTTATCAATAAATTCATGACTTCTTATTAAACATGCTTGCAAGGTCTAAATATGAGGTTTCCAAACTTTTTTTTATAATAGCTAATGTTGAATTTTGCAAATTCACCAATTTAATGTGTTTTTGATAGCTGGCATGGACCGCTTGCAAGTCATCATCCTTGGGGTCAATATAAATACTTTAGATATCAATGGTCTAAATGAGAGCTTAATATCTTCTAAAAACATTTCGACTTTTGTAACTTTACCTATTACAATAAATATATATGAGTGTAGATTATATACGTAGAAAGAATTTATTTACTTATGATTTATAGTCGTCTAGACGTAAAACTATACTATAATTGAAATCTGTGACTCGGATAAAATTAGTATGTGCCTAGCAAAAAACTATTGATCATAGTTCATAAACGCTTGGCGCAGAGATAATGAAATTATAATAGCTTTGTACAATGAGGATATTAACAGAGATTTAAATTTAATATAAAGAGTACTGCATCCGAACTGAAATTAGCTGTAAATGTCGAAAGAGTTGCATTTGTGACAACATTTATGTAAGTACCAGTACATCTAAATACCAGTTTGGTAGGTTATGGTACATACACAAACTCGTCAGGTAACATTTTTTTAGTTCATTAAAGTATTTAATTGTTTTTATGATTACCAATTTGAAATTTAAATATATTCTCGCAATTAGAAAAATTATATACGCACATACGCTTATTGATGGTACGCTTACTGATCGTTTAATATTTTTGTACAATAATAATACGAGCCGACAAATATATTTATTTAGGATACGGACTTGTTGTATCTACTGATAGTTGTACAGTGGTCCCAGTTTTAACTGTAATGAGTAGTTCATAATGGCTTTACCTTGTACTGTGAGAACGACTGACACACAAATTCATTTGACTGAATCTTCTTTCTGACGGTTTGATTCACATATTGGTATTACCGAAGAGAGATAAAGTTAGTTGTTATCAAAGGAGAGCACTGTCGATCACTTATCGTCATTACAATCGCGTGTTATTTCTAGAAGCTCTGGCGATAATACGTGTCACTGCAGCTACAGCTCCAGCGTGACTGACTGCCGTAAGCCGGCCGGCTGCAAACACCGCGGTCTCGCGACCACAATGGACTAATTAGAATGGCGAGTGGAACGCGACGCGGGGCAATGGGGCTCCACCCACGGACCTTTGCATCCGCCTTATTGGCGACTTCGATCAAAAATTTGGACCTAAATCAGTGCTCCTTAATAGAGTTGGGGAATATAATTGTATACTAATATATAATTTACTAATATATTAGTCTTGTCCGGTGATGCTGTAAAGGCCTCAGGGCCAACATCATCTCTCATAACGAAAAAAATTAATTGTATATTATTTATTCGTTTCGAACTGGGATATTGTGAATTTAGTTCTTAGGTATTTGGCATGTGACACAAACATTAAAACAGCGTCGCTATTTGTCCAAGTGTTAGATTATTTAATCAGTTATCTAATATAACGAACACCTTTACTTCTTAAGGACAAGACTATATATCAGAATGACCTGCAAACATTCAAGGAACTTAAATTCAGATCACTTCATCTCATTTTTATTTTATACAATAATTTTCTTCTTCTTCAAAAAGTGAAGATTATTTTAGATAATTTATCGAAGTTTTTTAGATAACTGTATCGAATTTATACAGGATATTGTTATAATACATAGGTTCAAGCGCAGTGTGGGACGGCCACCTACGAAACGGACCGACGACCCGATGAGGATCGCTGGGTCTCGCTGGATGCAGGTGGCTATGGACCGGCCGCGCTGGAATTCGATTGGAGAGGCCTATGTTCAGCAGTGGACAACTACGGGCTGAAATGATGAAGATGATGATAAGTTCAAGAAAACATAAAAGATACTCATAAAAAATCTCTTTTTTCAGATAAATTAAAAAAAAAATCGAAAACCATTGACAATCCCTTTTTGAAAGATTATTCAGATAATAACGTATTTGAATAGTGTAACTGGGCACGCATTTTAGTAAAACGCATGTTCAAACTAAGCCCGACTAGGGAAGGGAACTAGCCACTTCTGGCGCCGCAACAAGATTAACAAGTCAACAAACCTTTCAATGTCAGCGAGACACTCGCACAACGAATCATTAAACATCTATCCGATTTCCTTTCAAATGCCGATCTCGTTTATTTAATGGCGATGACTGTTAAATGACAAATTATAATGTTTTATTACTACATACTTATTTTTAATCTATTATGGATGATTCTTATTTATCTATCTATACTATTATAAAATTGTTAACTGTAGAATTTTCAAAAATCAAAGATATCGGTTAATTAAGAGCTTTTGAAACCAAATCCGTCGACGTTTGTTTGTACGTTTGTTCGGGCTTCACGAAAAAACCAGCAGGTTTCATCAAAATCGGTCCAGTAGAATTGAAGATACAGCTTGAGCCCTGATTTAGTAGCCGCCGTTGATATACGAGAGTTCAAGTAAAAGTGGTTATGAGCTTTTTATATGAATCTATGATTGATTTGGGATTTCCCATGTAGCGGATGACCGACATTCACGCGGGCAGAGCCGCGGGCAAAAGCTAGTAATAACCATGATCGTCATAATTTTTTAAACTAAGTTAAGTTCTTAGAAATTACTACTATCTAATAACTCTGGTAGTTTATCCACTGTTAAAATAAAACGTTAAACGCTAAATTTACGTTTGTAAATTTATGTTATTTTGATCATCATAATGAAATATATCTTCATCTACTTGACATTCTTTATACGGATCAAGATTTCTATGAATTTTAAAGCAGTTCTATGATTGTTTTTATTAATTTTCTTATCTTATTTATAAGAGATTTTTTTTCAACTTTTGGCTACTTTTTATACACACTGATCTAGTCCCAAATTAGGATACCGTGTCTTGGTTATTAGACAACGATATACTTATTTATATAGACAGATATGATTCTAATACATACATATATAGATAAATATCCTTGACTCCGCTACAAACATTTGTGCTCATCACACAAAGTTTCTCCCTCCCAGTATTCAAAATCAAACTCATGATCATTTTTTAAAAGGTATTATCTTTTAAAGAATGATCAAACAAAATGCGTATTGTGTGAGTACATGCGTATTTTCCATCAGGTCAATAATTTCTTGAAAGCAATAAACGCTGCTATGAGTCATTATTCCGAACAAATCGTTGTTTGGAACCGAGATTACACACAACGAATGCATTCGATTCGTCCCGGCCACTGAACCAAATTAAATGTTTACTAAATTCACGAGTAACCGTGCTTTATTCATCTCACGTCTATCGTTCTATCGTGTCGTAAATATTGACTCTTGCATACAATTATGAATTGGAATTAGGTAAACTTTTCTGTGCCTAATTCTACATTTTAACCCGTTCGCTACCAGGGTCTCCCGTAGAAAACCGCCACAACAGCCCAAGACTTTTTTCATGATTATATGAAACCAATTGGAATAAATTTAACGTATGTGTATTTTGAACAATCTCAAAAAAAAAACAAAATAAACAATCTCTCAAACTGACACAAATATGTATAAACATTTTACCGTTTTAGAACTTAACAGTATTTCCCAATACACAACATGTTCAAACATGCCTTAGTAAGTTGACCAAAAACATCTGTCACATATATGTGACGTCGGGCTGGGGTAAGAAACTGCTGTGTCACATATGTGTGACGGTTGGTAGCGAACAGGTTAATTAGCACAATATTTGGTTGTCTCTCGATACGCCGTATGTGTCCATAAAAATACAGCAAACCTACAGTCGTGCGACAAACAGAGCGATTTAATTTTATAACTGCGACTGGGCCGTAATAAAAAAAAGTCTCTTCAGTGCGTCGCACAAAAAAGCAGTGTGAAATTTACTCTACATACAGCTCACCGCTCATCTGACCTTTCTTCTGCTTAACCTTGGATGGTTAAATTCTTAAAAAGATACTACTATGTCTTGCCGCGTGGCGCCGGCATAATACTAGCGTCACTCCATTTTACCCGTGGGTGCTGCGAGAACCAGCTGAAGGACGTACCAGAATAATGGGCGGCATTGTTATCTTGTTCTTCAGTTAAAATCTAGTGTATGGCGTGATGGTTATGACCTAGGATGAGTTTGATGATTATGTCACCAGCCGTAGGGTCGAAGTGTGGCAGGAGTGGCATTATCTGAAAAGGGGAGATCTTCCGACTAGACGGGTGTTATGTCTGGTTGGGCCTGCCACTGCCCCGACGATAGATGTCGGAATGTTGTATATTACGCTAAGTCGTTATTAAACTTCGTGCGCGTGATTCAGACTTCCATATTATATCGTCACTTTAGAACTGCGCCATCTGTTGAGGATGTGTGGTATGTAGTGAAGTAGATCGCCACAACTGCGATCTCCAATACGCCTGCAAAGCGATAAGGTTACGACAAAACCCTAGTTTTTAAGATTACTCATGTCCAGCAGTGGACTTTCACGAGCTCCTGTTGCGGCTGTTGCTGATGATGATGATGAAAAGTTTTTGTAAGCATTGTAATTTTTTTTTAAATTTCTATATGGGGCCTGACATTGTGAATATTAATGCTATATGTTTTGACATTTATGAATACCTAAATATTTAATCGATGACTTTCTGTTAAAATTATTGTAACGTTTTAATGAAGTGTTTTATGCATATTCCTAATGTCTTTCTATATTTTTTTAGTAATTTCTGTGGCAAATATGGCTGAGTAGAGAGAGTAGAGTATGGTAATACTCTAAAGGCGGCATTGTGTCACCCCGAATGAGGGCTTGGTGACTCGTATATATTAAAACATTTATCTGTATGTATATATAATAAGCGCATTATACGTTTAAAAAATTATGATGAAAATAGACTGCTTCCAAAAATTATTTTATAATTTACTGTGTATATTTTTTTTGAGGTTCCTATAAACAGGAGTTTCAAAGATACAATATATATAAAAGATTTTTTTCCGGGTAATGATAATCGCCATTTTGCTGTAAACTAACAGGAAAATAGCAATATAATCATCAATTTACTGTCAGTTTAAATGTCAAAGACTGACAGTATTCGCTAGTGTTGCCATTTAATGAAAATAATGTTGTATGCGGATATAAATTAAAATAGCTGCTGATCTAAGAAAATAAAGAGCTATGTTATTCAACCATCAATCAGTTCCGGGAAAAAGTGTGGCTTATTAATATTTATACCGTCTGTGCATAGTCCAAAGCTTTGATCAAAATTGCACCTTCTAAAATGCATATGGAATCATTAGCACGTTGAAGCCCAGTGCTAGAAATAGACCTTACACAATGACAGTGATTCCTTGTACCGTTCAATCGCAGGCGAAGATGTAGGTATTATCAGTAATAAACAAAATAAAAAAAAATAACTCCCACACTCTATTGGTTGCATTGAGTCATATTGTATAGTTCTTCGAATATTGTAACTGTTTCGGAGTGGTATGACTAACTAAGCATGAGTAGTTCATTCATGAGTTCAGTTTAATCGCAAGTTTAGGTAATTGTGTGGATTAAATGCATTAACTGTATTCCGTTAATGATTGTCTCAGAATAGATAACAAGTGATATAGATTTCTTATAAATACGAGGAATTTATTTTTTTAATGTACTATGTGAGTTGCTATTTCATTGAGTACATTTTAATAATTGTTAAATAACGTTAATTTTTCCTGTGGGTGCTATGAAAAGCAGTTGTACCAGGTTGAAGGATGTACCAGGACAATGGGCAGAATAATAATGAAGTACATTGGTTGTGTAGTGGTTATACAGAGGACTCACGATCGAAAGGTCACGGATTCGATCCCGGTCCCGTACCACAGAATTATTTCTAATTAATGTACGGTCTACATTGTAGATACCGATGTACTTAACGGAGAAGGAAAACTTCGTGAGGAAACCTGCATGCCCGCATGGATGTGTGAAGTCTACCAATCCGTACTAGGTCAGCGTGGTAGACTACGGTCTAATTCCCTTCCTGATCAGGAGAGGTCCGTGCCCCTGTAGTGGGGACGAATATGGATTGGAATGATGAATCCTGTAATTACATCAAAATCTACTGCGATCTCCAAGACGCCTGCCAGGCGTGCAGATTATGGCAAATCGCATCATTTCGTCCAGCAGTAGACTCTCACGGGCTGCTATTGTTGCTGTTGTTCATGATGATGAATGTTTGTTTTATATAATTGATTGTTTTATCATTATAAATATATAACGCAGAATTGATCTGATTTAGTGTTAATACTGTTGTGAGGCACCGATTTTATAATACACAGTGTGACTCCATTACTTCCTGCAGCAAACTGCAACGGCTTATCCTGAGCATCCTTTAAGATGTCTTCCGAGCAATACCCTCCTTTTATGAACGAGACCAGAGAACTCTCACAAGGTGATAAATACTGACATAGTTTACATCTTCTTTGATTTGACAGCTAAGATTGGAAGTCATCGGGCTCACCATTAAGAACGTCGAAGCTTGAGCGAAGTGTCAACAAGCCAGTCCTCCTAGCCAAGTTGACTTTCTACAGTCGTTAACGCTGACAGAAACGAAAAAATGTATTGGAGTGACATTTCTAATCGATAAGGCATCGTGATTTTTCTATTATATTATAAATGTCATACAATACATTTTTTAGTTTCTATTAGTGTTAACGATTGTAAAAAGTTAACTTGACTAGGAGGACAGGTTTAACAATGGCGAAGAATATGAGAAGACAAAGGAAGACTTTTTATCAGCACACAAAGAGCAGGAGGAACATAAACATAAACACATGATAACACAATCATCGTGCACACAATTTGAATAATTTTAACGTTGAACATGTCCGGACCTGTATATGTTCGATTTCTTCCGCATAAATTATTTGGTTCATGTAACGAAGCTCGAATCCATTCGTTGACTCACCGACTGTTCACGTGGCCGTTATCACACGACATACACACTTCGCTATTACGGAACATAAGTAAATTAGATGTTACCTGCGCGTGCGCCGATTACAACCGTCTATGACTCAGACAACATCCTGTTCGCCATTGTGGGACTTTCACGCATTTTATCGACTCGAAAGCTTCTTGCGAACAAATTAAATTCTGATGTGCATACTTCGATCATTTTTTCCTAATATTTTATTATCATTGATACTTTCTAATGGGAAATATTTATCATCGTAAATAAGTAATGCATTTATTCAGTTAAGATATCATATCTTAATATAGCAATAGTTACCGGGAATTAGGTGTTTGTTTATGTACGTAATATAACATTCCTGAGATTGTAGAGCATTCCATTGGTGATAAAATATCTATCTACATTTAAAAGCATACCGTATGAGTCATATGTAGTTCGGTCGGGCGATGATGATAACGGACAAATATTTCAATAAGTATTACACAAAAAAACTCTAGATGAAGTCATGTAATCATTGATAATAATGGCATCACCACGCTGATTATGGTATCAAACTAACAGAGCTCTCTGAATTAATATTAAAAAATGAATTAAAAATTGCGACACGATTATTCCAGTAGAAACCATTTATAGTTACAATTAAAGCAATAATAATAATCATCATCATCTCAGCCCAACGACGTCCACTGCTGAACATAGGCATCCCACAAGGATTTCCAGAAAGACCGGACTTGCGCTGCCCTCATCCAGCAATTATAATAATAAAGCAAAAATATTTAATAATATTCCCATCTTTCCCATCTCCTCCCGTAGGTGCTGTGAGTAGCAGCTCAAGGATATACGAGGACAATGGGCAGTAGCGTTATTTTGTTATTCAATCAAAATATACTGCAATCTCCAAGACGCCTGCCAAACGTGGAGATTATGGCAAATCCCCCCTTTTCTAGGAGGTCCATGCCCAACAGTGGCCTTCCAAGGGCTAATAATGATGAATATTATTAATGATACAATGTCTTTTTGATTCCCATTTCTTCGGTAGTATAGTGGTCAGTATACTCGCCTGTAACGCGGGAGACCGGGTTTCGATTCCCCGCCGGAGAGCCAGGGAAAAGGGCGTGAGTGTATGTATGTATGTATGTCTTTTTAAAATAATTTATATTGCTTCCTTAAGACCTATGGCAAAGAAAAGTGCCCATAGATGGACAAATGTTAGTTGACGCCGATCGGTTTTCTCCCGAATTAACGGAAAATATTTTCGAAAAGAAAAATCCTTAGTGCACGTCTGGATTTGAAACTGGGACTTCGGGAGAGACATAATGAAGTCACACATTATGATACCATGACTCGCACACATGTATGCCATTACAAATCCAATTTCCACCACCTTTAAAAACAAATTAAAACATACCCATCGTGTGGTTTTTGTTGATTTTTCCGGGGCAAGTAGAGATTCCTCGGAACGTACCTGAAATAATATTTTTTTTTATAAAAATCACAGTCAACTTCATCATCATCATATCAGCTCACAGACGTCCTCTGCTGAACACAGGCCTCCTCTAATGATCACCACGCCGAGCTATCACTGATTGTATGTCTCACCTTAATTAGGTCATCGGCTCACTTGGGGGGTCGACAGGGTGACCCACACGCTACGCTTTCTGGTTCGTGGTCGCTACTCAACACTTTAGTACCCTAACGCCCATCGGTTCTGTGCGCTGTCCCCGCCCACTGCCACTACAGCTTTGAAATCTTTTAAGCCACATCGGTGATTCTGATTGCTATATTGATTTATCATAATCAAAAATAACTTATGCGTGTTAAATCAAATTAATCTCTACATAACCCCCATCTCTACACATCTA
>WUAW01038625.1:39871-55428 GCA_017165845.1 Thaumetopoea pityocampa | reverse complement strand
TAGTTCGGACTATGCTAGTATTTTAGTCGAGTAGCGAGTATTTTAGTAACTAAACGTGTCTGAACACCAAACATTTAGTGTTCAGACACGTTTAGTTACTAAAATACTCGCTACTCGACTAAAATACTAGCTTAGTCCGAACTAGGTTTTAGAGTAGTATATCTGTATGTATAAAAATCAATAGCCGTGCGTTAGTCTCACAAAAACTCGAAAACGGCTTGACCGAATTGAATCATTTTTTTTGTTCTGTATGCTTCAATACAGAGGTGGTTTATGAAAAAATAAAATTAGGAAAAACTTAAAAGGAACAGCCGAAAAATCGAAGAAATTTTTTAAGGTGGTATGAAGTTCACCGGGTCAGCTAGTAATTGAATAAAATGAAGTATATTATTTTATTGATATATACAGATAGTAAAGATAAAATAATGACGAAATTAAAGCTATAAATATTCTAAGCTGCACTCTTGTCGGTCGGTAGGGTGCCCATAACGCTTAACACCGCGCCGGCCGCATTTCCTTATTGTATAGCTATTGCTAAACTTTGAGCCAAATAGCGACCAGCGTTCTGATCGCCTCTTGTGCTGACCAGGCGGGCCGCGATCTCTTTGATTTTGAACTTTGTTAGCTCCTGCTTTCCAATGACCTGCAGTTAACGTAAATGACCTGAGTAAACTCGAACTGCCTCAAAAATGTAATTTGTACTGATCGAATTGAGGAACTCAGCACTGGTAGCAGCTTAAAAGAAAACACATTAATTAAATAAACTGGATATTTGTCAGTTAGTGGATGTCTATCATCTAAATGTGATATATACGGAATAAACCAGGAAAGTAAAACAAAAACTCATATGTATTGAGGAAAATAAACATCGGTGGCAACCTCGCCATATTTGGTTTACATCTCATCATTTTCGACCCACGCGCACGTACATGGGATCAAAACGTGCGATATGTATTCTTCGTACATAGGGACCTAATGTCAGAAACTTCAACGTTATGCTTTTTGATTACAAAAGTAGGTAAATACGAAATGGTCAAGGCTTCGACAATCAGCTTGCATCATTGGATTTTCAAAAAACCAATGGTATGCATCATTTTTGCATGATTAACATCTGATTTCGGGGAAGTAAAACACTACGAGGAAACTGAACGTGTACCCGACGTATGACTGACACTGTCATTGTGTCGGAAATTTAAGCAAAATTTTTTAGGTAATTTGCACGCCTCTAGCTTTCCACACTGCGTTTAATCGTTTTGAGAATATTTTAATACGTAAGTCAAATATTAACCTTATATAACAACACTTTTTCATTATATGTATATGGCAGAGATCCCCAAACATTTTCGTCTCGTAAACAACTTGTCACGTTTTTCGATTTTTTTCTGTACCCCCTACCCTAGACCCCCTGGTAAACCAAAATTGAAACTTGTAATTCATTAACTTGAAATGTTTTTAATAGCTGGTACTCGTATATTTTTTTTTTGCTATTTACTTTGAAAGATTTAAATTTCTAACTCTGGTGAAATCATCTGGAGGTCGATGTAGACCCCTATGAATATCATGATATCGGGGAGTACAGTGTAGATCCCAATGTGTTATAAAGTGGACCGATTTTTTTTAAATATTTTATAGCCTGGTATCTGAGACCTTTAAGGCAAGTCATCATTTTAATATATACTTTCGTCAGTTTAACAATACAATATCGGTGTGTCACATTTTGTTTTTAGGAGTTTTGAAGTCAACCCGATGAATGAATGACTTTGACTGAACATGAGTTTCCACAGACTTATTGTCTTGAAAAAATACGGTCACATTGTTGTTAGTCACAGTTTTATTGCATTGTTTCAATATTGTTCACGATTATTGACGATTAATACACAAAACTACACCAAATTTATATATTAAACATCACAATAACTAATATAAAACATTAAATTAACTTCAAGTGACGCTTCATTCAAGTTGCAGCCAAAAACTCCTATAAAAAGTCAAAATAGAGGGAAGTGTTTGATGTCCATAGATTATTGTTATAATGGAACAGGTTTTTATTATCATAGGCTTGATGAAGACGTATTACTCTTTAACAGAATATTTAAGGGATAAATAACTCAGTTCATAATGACCTATGTTTACAACTTAACAATTATAATTTTGCATGCCAATTTGTCTGGATATAGCTGTACTAATTTTAATTGCATATTAACACCAGTAATTACTTATCTTCGCAATAAAGAATTTGATCTTCGCAAGAATGAACTCGCTAAATCTTAGGTAATATTCTTTGTCTTTACTTAGCGCCTATTTTATATACAGTGGTCAAACAGTGCTAGTGCACTTAAGCAATTTGTCTCGTTTAACGCGCAGACTTCCTATTTAGCGGGCGATTTGTGCGCGCAATCCAATTTCGTTGGCGGTTAATTTGTTACATTCTGCCAGTTACTCGATTGTTAGCTTAAAAACAGCAAATTGTTAGCCATGAACGATCTTAGTCTTACAGAAGAAGCTTATGTTATTTTAAATTTGGCATTATTTATTATTGGATTTTATGGCGATAGATTAATTATTACAGATTTAGCTTTATTAATTATTACAGATGTTTTTAGTAAAGGCATGGCATATGTATGATACTACTTCTTTCTTCCAGTAAATATAATTTTATTGTACCTGATACTGATAATAAATTAAACAATGAATTCAAGATCAATCATGTACCAAGCTCTTCTTAACAAATTCGCTAATGGCCAATGATTTCAAAGTATGAGCAATTTAATTCAGCTTAAGAGACAATGCGTAGGCAAATTGCAGCTCATAAATGCGTTGTAAACTCAATAAACATCGAGACAGCTGTAGGCGGCCGGAAAAGTGGACTGTCGAGTGTTAGTCGGCTTCCTACTTAGAGCGGTCGGTGTTCGGCGGAAGCGCTATTTTTGGCGCCCACTGTCGTTTCCTCTGAGGAAAGTTCACTTGTTGAATGCAATCACTTTTTATCAAATGAAGACCCTTCATCCTTTTGATTCCTATATTTATAGTCATAGCTGTATTTCATGACCATATATAAACACAATTTCCCGATTGAAAAAATTATAGTCGACACACAATTAAATTTCTTCTTCAAGAAATAATTGATTGCCATTCAGTTGTAAATGGACTGTCGGACAGTTTCTATTATTACTAATAATGTTTATAAAATGATTATCCAGCCCATTGCTACGCACCGATGGTAAACCAATATGGATAGGAAACGCTTATCCGGAAGATATAGTAACTCATTTGTTATATACAAATATGTTACAATAGTAAAATTATCAGTTAAATAAAACAACGCCAGGAAGAAGGATGAGTACATTCCTTACCACATTCTTGCAAGCTTACGGGCTCCGAATAGCATTCCCTTCATTTTTTAGCTCACAATGGTAGGTCGGGCATGCATCGTTGGTCAAAAATGCCAGGAGGACTCTTCATTCGCCGGAGCCAGTGACAGCGGTGATATGTACTGGTCTTGTTACACAATATGTCAACTGTGTGATATGATATGTGAGATGAGAAGCAATTCTTTACACAATAAAATTAATGACATAATGGTTGGCGATGGGTAAATTTTAATCGAGATGGATAACATTTTTATTTTATTTTGGATTAAAGTTTTTTAGATGCCTTTATTAATACCGATTTTTAAAATTAAATCAGCTTCACATAATAATCGGATAGGGAGCTGTTCCTGTGATCATATTTTGTTAGGTTTCTGCTAGGTTATTTTTAGTTGTTGGCTATATATGTAGATGTATGCTCAAAGTTGTTTCGAGTCACGTATATCTAGGACAAATCATCCAGCTAGGTAGGTCAACTGTGAGAAAAACTCAGGCTCACAGACTCGCGTGGTGATATTTACAGGAGAGTTATGGCCAACAGTGGACGTGTCTCTGTACATATAATTATAGTTATATAAACATACTGGTAACTGTATAAAAGGACTGGTTAAGATTTGATTATTAACTTTAGCTTATAAAACAAGTATAGGCATATTCCCATATAAATACATATTTATTATTAATGTTTGTTTATTGCCTGCCACATATCATATAACAAGTACATTGGTGGTGTAGTGGTGCCAGACACGGTTTGCGATCGAATGGTCGTAAGTTCGTTCCCGGTCCAGTAGCAAAAAGTTATTTCTAATTCATATACGATCTACATTGTAGACACCAATATACTTAACGGAGAAGGAAAAATTTTGTAAGGAAACCTGCATGACTGCATGGATGTGTGAAGTCTACTAACCCGCACTAGGCCAGCGTGGTAGACTACGGCCTATTCCCCCTCCTGATCAGGAGAGGTATATAACACACCGTATCTTCGGATCATTATTTCGTTCCTATCTCTAGTTAACGACGAGAACCATGACCTATATAAAATAGCAATCAATTTTAATTTGTGCCAGACTCAGCGAGACTGCAGCTTTAATGTGCATTCATAGAACAACATGCGAGCGCTGAGTTTCCTCTTATCAGACAGCGGCCATATCAAAGGCAATTACGTTTATAACGATTTAATTTCTTGTTAATACAACACAAGGTTTCCATTCATTTGTTTGACGAGTTTTTCCACATGCGGTAATGGATTTACACTTTGACCTGCATGCGCGCAATAAGAATTCAGCGTTTAATAACTTCGACTTTGAATCGAAGCATTAAAAGCTTAACTGTCGACTCAATGCATTTGTAGGTCAAAGATATTGCACAGGGGACCTTGTGTAATAACCAGTATCTCGCTCGGACACGGATGCTGCAGTATGTATTGAGAACGTAGAAAAAATAAGGGAGCGTTATTAAGAGCAGGAAGCGCTATAATCTATCTATACTATTATAAAATTGTTAAATGTCAAATTTTTTAAATTAAAGACTTTAAAAAAAACTATNNNNCTAATTAAGGGCTTCTGAAACCAAATCCGTCGATGTTTATTTGTTTGTTCGAGCTTCACGCAAAAACCAGCCTGTAGATTTTGGTCAAACTAATATTGGGGCATGTTTCATTAAAATCGGTCCAGTAGAATTGAAGATGCAGCTTGATCCCTGTTTTAGTAACCACCGTACGAGAGCTCAAGTAAAAATGGTTCCTAGGTTTTTTATATATAAATCTAACTGTTTTGAGATTTCCAATGTAGTGAAAAACTGACAATCACGCGGGTGGAGCCGTGGGGGTTTTCCCCCACGGCTGAACCACACAAAAAATACAACACTAGCTTTTGCTAGTGTTGTATTTTTTGTGTTAATGTTTAATTTCAGTAAATTAGTATGAGTTCAAGTTCGTTATCATTAGTGATGCTTATGTTCAGTTATGAACTAAACCAACAATAGTATGCAGCCATTTCTGAGAATCTCGTCAAGGCCTGAATGTGAATATTTTTGAAGTAGGTCGTCAAAGTAGAACGACTAACACTATGAAACTGAATCATAGGTTTTGCGAAATATTATCATTGATATGATGATAGGTAACGCATCTATATACACACCTAGTTCTGTTGTTGATATTAATAATTTTCTTATCATATTTAAGCTAGGACTTGACTACAACTCCACCCAATGGTAAGTGGCGCTGTAACCTAGGATAATAAAATGTCTTTGCTTAATAAAAATAATGATACCTACATTATAATTACGGGAGGAAATACTGTTGCAGGAAGACTATTCTAGTCATTAGCTGCACATATTATGAACGTAGAAGCTTCGATAATTAGATTTATAGTTCAAGCTTTTAAATTTCGGCATCAAATTCGGAACAACGAACATTGATAGCCTAGTACTATGACAATGCACTCTCGTCTTAGATCTCGCGAACTTTTCTAAATAATAACTAGCTTTTGCCTGTGGCTCCGTCCGCATGAGTTTCGGTTTTCCATAACATGAGAAATCCCAAAATAGTTATAGATTTATATGAAAGGCTTCGGAATCAGTTTTACTTGAGCCTTGTACCTTAAAAGTGACCACTAAAATGGGGATTAAGTTGTATCTTCAGTTCTACTAGATCGATTTTGATGAAACATGCCGCAGTATTTAAGTCGGAATAGTATACTTAAGACTGTAACAGTTTGACTAAAATCTATTAGCTGGTGGTATCATGCAAAAGCCTGAAGCTTGAACAAACAAACAAACATCGACGGATTTGGTTTCAGAAGTCCTTAATTAGTCGATCTGAGTAGTTTTTTTTTTCAAATAAATATCTTTGATTTACAAAATTTGACATTTAAAAATTTTATAATAGTATAGACTACATATTATCAATCGCTTCAAAGGTTGAAAGAAAACACCGCAAGGAGAGATTTTCTGGATGGCGTGTGAAGTGTGCCAAGTCACATTAGGCCAGTGTGGTGGACTATAGTCCACCACACTGCTCATAATAAGCTATAGCTTATTATGAGCGGAGACCCGAGGCCTGCAGTGGGACAGTAGATGTGTTGATGATAATGATGACGTTTACAACAGGTCGTCATGGGTTTATTAACTTGAAATATATATTTTAACCGACAGAGGACCCGCGGCCATAGTAAATTATTAAAGTCGCATTTGGGACAATCGACAGTTATTATTTAGTGTTCATCAATTTATTTAGTGTTCTATAATAACCTAACACATTCCTTTTAGCTTCGCTCGTCGTCGCACCTATTTTTGGTCATTTATTGTTATTTTGTCTTTAACGAAGATTTTTACACCCACGACTACAGTAAAATCGTAAATACTGCAATAAACTTAGTCGCAATGGCGACTTACATTAACGACGTGATTTTAAAATTTTTAAATATAATTTTTATCAAAAGTGGTTGATTAGCCCCAAACAGGATCATTAAAAGTTATTATAGCCGCGGGTGCTCTATCGATTATTTTTTTTTAAGTTAATACACCCATGACGACCTATTGTAAGACATTACCATATTTCTTAATAGTAAACGAGTTATCATGTTAGAACAGTGTTCCGTCACATTTATGATTCGGCGATTAATAAATTAAGAATATAAATTTGTGTTTTATGGGGTTGGTATCCCTATTTATTTCAAATGGACCCCGGGGACCTATTGTTTTGTTATTTATATGGTTCTGATACGACAGGAGTTAAAAATATGTACTTGATTAACTGACTGAATCAGTGTGGTGAATACTATTTTCTTTGTGGTTTAAAATTGTCAAATAACAGTTCAAAATTTAATTTTCTTCATTTTATTTTTGGCAAACAAACTCATTAAAAAAGTTAATTTATAAAAAAGAAATTTTTAGACTGTACTCTAAATTGTACAACATACACTTGCAATTATAATTTCATATCAGAGGATTATTTTTGATTTGGGGGCGGTTACTCGGCTGTTTCATCGTATGAATTGAGTGTATGTAACATAGATATTATTTGTAGTAGTATGTACATATAATTTGAGCGTTCAATAAATACATTTTTTTTCTTATCAGTCACCAAGTCGCATGTTATTTATAATTATAGGGTCATTGTTCTATGCCTTACCTTCTTTGGAAAGAATATTTTCGGTTTTCCCGTATACGTGGAGTATGAGGCCATGTTATCGTATTTCGTCACAACCATAATTCGGTAAAAATCACTTAATCCAGTGTGAGAAAACACTAACAAAAGTGAGCGATACGTGATACAAACGTATACTCTGTTGGATTTTCTAGAATTTTCGACGATCACGTGCTCTACAGTGAGTGTGAAATGATAGTAACACTTTGTGATTACAATTCCACTGTACGCATGGAATTCGTTGCAAGTTTTTGTTGGTTGATTTTCATCGCAATAAACTTCTGATCCTTGGACGCGACGCGTACACGTCAGCGTCGTTAGGCGCAGCGGTCTGCCTCTCTGGTTGACACGCGACTAAAATTGTATCGTACACAGTATAATATCTAGTATAAAACTGTTATTGAAAGCACTCATATATGTATCGTCACATCTTAATCTCGCCGCGTTTGTTTACGAATGGCATGCAACACAACACCGCACGATGTTGCTTTTCAAACTGAAATTTCGACGCGATCAACTGTGGCTTTTATCATTTCGGACGTAGTGCTCCCCCCGCACATAATACCGTCTCACTCCCACCTTTACATTGACTGAGTTCTCAGAAGGTGATAGCATTGTAAATACAATCATATTATGCTAGTTGGCATATATAGTACGTAAACATGGTATGGTACACGTTACTTATTATGGTATTATGTAGATTTAAGGAACAAATTTATAGCAATCCCACTACTGTAGGGAGGTATATTTATTATATTTATAATTTATTTATAAATGTGGAGAATATGATAGAGCTGTGAATATACAAATTATTCATTAATACAAATAATTTTTATACTATCAGCTATCTAACTTTGTAAGTACCTATTTAAATATTTTAATCTTAATGGAATGTAAATATTACTTTATTCCTAGTTTTATTAATGTTCAAATTGTGATAAGGGAGGTCCGTTACCATCATGGTATTCAAATCGATCTATAATGGAATAATGAATGAAACGATGATGGATAGTTTTAGATTTCACAATTTACAAGTTTTAAAATATTAGTGTTTAATTAAGGGTTAGTTTAGTTGTCTCAGTGCATCAACTTCAACTTTTGAAGAGTATCTTTATGCCTAGGTTTTGTGTGTACTTGAATCTTTTCAAACGTTGACTTAGCCGACTAAGCCCGGGTCTCAAATGGTTAGATATTACGGTCATCCAGTCACAATAAAATCTGATTTGATGAACACTTGGAAATAAGGTTCCAAAAACAACATAGAAAACTAGGTCAAACATAACTTCTGAGGCATTTTGAAGTTTTGGACGGCCAAGAGAGCATTCGACAGAAAATTTCTACTTATTACAATTTTAGTTAAAAAGCCTCAAAAGTGGGCGACAGCCTTATTCCATATACATATCTATATGGTATATAAGTTAGGTCAACGGCAGCAGCTAAGAATTATTTAGAATATTTATCCCACTAACAACACAGTTTTGATTCATTCATTATATTTACATTACAATAGAAATGAACCAAATAGAGATTTCACCACTTCTAATTGCAATTGTAACAAGTATATATCTATTTCACTAAATATATAAATAAAATAGATTTCGTTAATTTGATTTGTGAATTCAAATATTGAATTTTAAATTACACAAAGTGTGATGATGTATTCAGGGAACTATATAACCCAATAAGACTAACCCCTCAGGGGTTAGTCTTATTGGGAATGACGTGGACGTCATAGGTGATACTGACTGGCGCCAGGGTGGAAATAGAAGTAACACATCGGTACGGCGCCAGTGACTGTTGAGACACCAGTGGGGGCGTCTGGCGCCGGCTGTCCAAGGAAACATAGCAATACATTAAGATTTATTTCCATATTGAAGAAAGTCGGTGCACGACCGATCGGTGAGATCTCCCCATTTTGAACTACCTCGACCTGGAGTTTTTCGCAATTGCTGACCGACCGCTGCATTTTGGAGGCTCCTTATTGCCTAATGTGCCAAGCGCGGTGGAAACCGAACAGTTCTCTGTGGCGCGAGCGGTCGGCTAATTGTAAGTGTTAACACAAAATTATTGGAACACCGTCTATTATATGATAATGCATATATATGTATATACACTCAAGCCGGTATCCCATAAGGGTAGGCAAAAACCACAGTTAGTTACGTATTACGATCCTGACACATTTCTCTTACTCTTTTCTAGTGTTACGAACTTGATCTTTTTGAAACAAGTTGTTGATTTGGTCAAATTAGATATTTCCCGGGCACCTTTGTCGACACTTTCACTCACATTTGCCCTCTATATTCGTTTCGTCTTTCGAATTTCACTCATCATTTCTAAATGGTCAAACCATTGGAGCATTCCTTTCTCAATCCTTGTCACCAGATCATACTTCAACTTACAAACATATTTTACAAGAAATAGTTTATTATATCACCTTGATTAGGGGATCAAGGTGATAAATTGCAATAATCTTTTTTTTGTCCGTACCTCTGTAGTGGGGATAAATATGGACTCGGGACGATGAATAATTATCAGGCCGTGGAAGTCCACCACTGGATATGAATCTCCTCCTCGAGGGAGATGGAGATGAGGGATTTGGGATAACCTCCACGCTTGGCAGTCGTCTAAGCCAGTTAGATAATAATTTAGAATTAGGCTGACTTCTGTACTCTTTTGAATAATGAGTTCTATTATCTACAGCAGTGATTCTTAACCATTTTTTTTGTCGCGGCACACTTTTAAACAATTTCAAAATTTGGCGGCGCACAAAGAAAAAGATAATTTTAGAAGTTGAATGTAAAATAAAATAATATGTACTACAAAAACAACAGTGCGTTTATTAAGGGATTAATTACAAGTTAATGATGAGAATACTTTTAATGAGAAATTTGAGCTTGATGTTTTTTGATAATTTAATTTACATTTGGTCGTAAAAATGAGAATGCTACTAAAGCTAAAATTTGACGGCAGACTTTAAGAATTTGGCGGCACACAAAAGCAGTGGCGGCTTATACACTAGGCCCGCTAGGTCCGAGCCTAGGGCGCCGTGGCAGAAGGGGGCGCCACGTGCCGGCGAAATTCGCAGGTTTGCGCGCCCCCTTCTCTCATGTGCCAATATCGATCATACGCCCACTGCGACACATCCTGACAAGCGAATTAACATTTTTTTCCGCGGGCTAGTGTACAACTGTACAAGTACCGATCATCGATCTTCAATGAGATAATCAGAATAGTGCTCAATTTTTTTTTCATCCATCACTTACGGATGCAGAGATCATCACACAGTGTGAAGATTTACAGACGACACACTCCACCGATCTCGATAACGATTTTGGTGAAGAATCTATACATTTCCGGAATTTTATCCGGGAAATCGGATTGACGGAGGATGAAATCAACATTGGGAAATTTTTGATGATTATTCGCGAGAAGAATATTGTTGCCACATTTCCCAACATGGATATAGTTTTTCGAATGTATCTCACGCTTTTCTCTAGTAACGCTACCGAGGAACGTTCCTTTTCAACGTTGAAAAGAGTGAAATCTTATTTACGGAATACGATGGGTCAGAGCCGTCTCTATAGTCTCGCTTTTTTATCTTCGAATGCAGAGCTTGTTGATATGGCAGAGACCGATGCAATCATCGATAAATTTGCAAGTTTAAAAGCGAGAAAGTGAACGTTTTAATCGGGTGCACTGAATCGTCAATATCTCTAATATAAAATATGTATGTGCTCCATTCCTACATAATATATTCATGATTGAAATTTTGTTTCCGTTACATTATCGTTGAAATATAAAAATTATTGATTCTATCCTATGCTTTTTCAATTATTTTATGGAGAGGGGGCGCTTATTTCATCAGGCCTAGGGCGCCCGTTTTCGTAAACCACCCCTGCACAAAAGTGCCGCGGCACAATGGTTGAGAATCACTGATCTACAGCTACCCTTTGCGTAATATTATCAGCCGATCCACAACGCATGTTCAGTGCGGTGGTACTTTAAACTTATGGAAAACGCTAATGTTCACCTATCGTAAATTCTAAGCATAAGTGTAAACTCAATAGACCTTTATATCAGAGCTTTTGATTTCCGTTTGACCTTAGCATATCACGCGTCTCATATAGAAAGTGATTTTGGAACCAGTCTAGTCATATGGAATCCAGCTATTAGAAAGCGCTTGTAGTTTATTAATCAGTTAAGCTAGTTAATCTCTTCACAGTTTAACCACAGTTAGTTTCTTCACACTTTTATTTGTTATTAAGTAATATAAAATGTATAATTGTTTTATCTCCTCAATAAATAAAATAGGTCAGGGAATTCTTCCTGACCTATTTTAGCCTGTCCGGGAAATAGACTTAAGTATCCCGAATTATTACTGTCTCTCCCTACTCCTCAGTGATCAGTCCTTTTCCCAAATCCCATATTACTTGCTTTTCTTCCTTCTCGTGGGAACGCAATGAGGAATTTTTATACTTTTGAATCTTATAAAGATGGCAGCGTCGTGGTTCTCCACCTGACATGTCTCGTTTCCTACGGGGGCAATAAGTAAGCTACGGATAGCCACTTTGCTCGTAGCAAGTGGAATGAAGTGGTCTCTGTCTACCCCAGTTCTTCTGCAATATAGTGGTCAGTATCTCCGCCTATCACGCGGGAGATCGGAGTTCGATTCCCCGCCGGAGAACTAGGGAAAAGGGCGTGATTGTATGTATGTATGTATATAAAAAAAAGATTGAACCTGAGAAATTGAAATTGAGAAACAGGTATGAACGTAACGCCCGGTATAACATCGAACATCATCGTCATCACCTTTATTGCAGACCAGCTTTTTCCTACGACTTCGACCGCGTGTAGTTTTCACAGGAAAAGTTCTTTCCGATTTGTTAGATAAACATTGTGATAGCTGGGCTAATATGCATGATATAAATATAATTTACTAAGCTGTTGCCCTTTATAAATGACGCTTGCGAGGTTCCTTTTTGGGGCTAAAATTACTAACCTAATTTACCATCATAGGGGTAAAATTTTGAAATACTTTTACATTTATTTCTAATCAGAACTCCAACATACAAATAAACAAATTTTAGTTCTTTATAATTTTTTTTCTCTTTATAGTATACTGTTATAGTGTTAGTATAGATAAAGCATAACAATATAGTATAGATAAAGTGATAATATATGCTGCAGGTTGCAGCTAAGACGAAATTTAAGCACTAATTAAGGTTGCGTCAACACTATATTGATGTTGCAAGCGGAATGGAAGTTTGAAAGGTGACGTCAAAGAGTTGGTGAATGGTTGCCCTATTGCTACATCTATAGGGCAACACTGACGAGGGAGAATGACTAATATGAGATCTGCCCTAACATATTTTGGATCAACTTCCATCACTGAATTATATCATAATAATGCAAGAGATTAGGTTAGTCGGCGATTGGTATTCAAGAAACTTCTGGTTTATCCAGAAATTGACTTGAATAGCATTGACAAGGGAGAATGACTAATTGAACATATTCTAATTGAACATTTACACAAGGGAGAATGACTAATATGGGATCTGTTCTAACATATTTTGGAAAACTTCCATCACTGAATGATATCATAATAATGCAAGAGATTAGGTTAGTCGGCGATTGGTATTCAAGCAATTTCTGGTTTATCCAAAAATTGACTTGAATACCAATTTATGGTTTAAGGCAGAGCAGCATCAAACATGAGCTTCTGCTGGCGATATGACATATTAATAGATAAGTAGATTTAATAGTTTAGGGCAAAGATACCTAAAGTGGTCTATATCGACCCCCAGGGGTCGACGATGACTTGACTACAGTTAGAAATTCAATTTTTCAAAGCGAGTAACACTATACCAGCTACCAAAAATACATTTGAAGTTGATAAATTTTCAGAAATTCAATATTTAGTTAAGCAAGGTACTTGAAACCGAAAAAATATTGGAAGTGGTTTATGAGACAAAAAAAAATTGGGTCTCTCTGGTCTAGTGGATATTAAATTTCTACACGAAAAACTGATAACAACTGTTCTGTCTTGGCCATTTAAATAGCTTTAAAGGTGTTTTCAACTCTGTCTTGGCTATTTAAATAACTTTAAAGGTTTTTCACTCTCAAGTCGAGAGTAGCTCATGCGTTACTCTAATATTTGTGTGTTCAAGTGACAAGCAGATTAGATCGTTTTCTTCAAAAGATGTATTTGGTAGATCCATTCATAATATGGGTAACACGGAATGACGCAAAAGTATTTAAAATACACAAACACTTTGTGTAATTAGCTGATGTTATTCTTGTGTAAATGCCGCGCGCATCTGTTCATTATTATCATAGACCTTTTGAACACCACACGTTTTGAGCGACCGCGACCAAGACATCACCCTCACACTTCTTAATAAATGTATTTTCTTTCTTTCTTTTACAATATTCACTCTGAGTATCAGATCAACGATCCGAAATCACACTTCGCGTTCTACCGCTATTAGTCGTAGTATATAGTTCGACAGTGTGTCGTGGCCACACTGAACATAGGCTCTCTGAAATTTTTCGCATATCGCACAAATTTCAGTTTGGTCAAGATTCGTCGACCGATGTGGATAAGCCGATAAATCATGGCCACTCGTAACATAAGCTCGCCGAACTGTCGCGCATTTCACACAAACTTCGGTCAGGCGATATTCGTTGGCCGCCTTATACTGTACCGAGGGCTAAACCACTTTTGCGACTGCCTAAGCCGAAGTTCGAGCCTCTTTCGAGGTTTTATTGTATTAGAACCCCCCCCCCCCACCCTCTTTTTTAGGTTGTAACTAGATTAGAATGAATTGTATTTAGTAACGCTTATTATGCCACACAACTCTCATAGACGTGATAATTAAAATATTGTTTTGCTTATTATAAGCCTCTAACGGAACTATTTATATATACATAAACATACAGTAGTCTCAAATCCACCAAATCTTTTTAGTGGGGTTAAGGCGCGAGAATGAAAAATTAATAAGCTAGGTCGCATTGGAGCTCACTTCACAGGGCAACCAAGCAGTCAGAGGATTACTGTACTTATTTTGTTCCAAATGAACCCCACATGTAGTTAGAATATCTCGCAGTAATAGATTTATGAAACAACATCGGCTTCTTAACTACCTTTATACAAAAAAAAATCATATCGATTCGAAGAAAGAAAAACTAACAAACACATTATTTATAATATAAAAGCAATAGTGTTTTTTCACTAAACGTGCTCAGAAGTGGACATCAATTATATTTTGTGACATAGTGACATTGAACACGGGCCTCCTCCTTAAAAAGTAGGGATTTGCCATAATCTCCACGCTTGGCAAGCGTCTTGGAGTATATTTTGATTGAATAACAGGACAACGCTGCTGCCTATTGCCATGGTACATCCCTTAGCTGGTTCTCACATGATCCAGTGTGAGAGATAGAGTGACGGTATTATTATGTCGGCGCCACACAACAATAACACAGCCACAGTATTTTAAACAAGACATGTAAAAATTTACCTTTGGCATCATTTTCATGCTATATTTGACACAAAATGAATTTCCTCTGATACAGCATGTGACAGTTTTCTTAAACTTCATATTGCACGAAACGAACAATTCATTTATGAATAAAACGTCCCAAATCACGCAATAACACACACAACACATTTGCGCACGAGTGTACCAACTAACACTGCGCTCGATTCTGTCGCTAAGCACAACACTCCACCATCCTGACGACGTGTTTCATCAAAATCAGCGTTAATCGTTGTAGTACCGACATAATTATTGCTGTCCAAGGTTTTCATATAAACGTGTTATGCAACGCAAGTAGCACATGACATGGACTTTGAGAGGAACTAACTACAAAACGTGTAAAATGCTGATTACTTTAATTCTGCTTGCCTTTTGTTTTTATTAATTAATGTCGCGACGATAATGCATGAAATCTAACTATCTATCTATCTATACTATTATAGAATTGTTAAGTGTCATATATTCAAAAATCGAAGATATTTAAAAACAAACTAATCAGTA
>WUAW01038625.1:19265-38531 GCA_017165845.1 Thaumetopoea pityocampa | reverse complement strand
CCCCCCCCCCCCCCCCCCCCCCCCCCCCCCCCCCCCCTCTTTTTCCGTGTAGAAGTTGGCACCCACTAAATGCTGCTCGCGTTCTTATTTAGCCCGTATGCCCGGCCGCAGGCGTCACTCGCGTATTTGTCCGTGGTGGACGATCCCCTGCAAGAATATCTAGCAGGGAACCTCGGGGATCGTATACGTAATGGGCGGGAGCCATTCATACAAAGCGTTCCTCGGGAAAGATGCCGACATGAGTCACTCATGAGCACCTTCTGGTGCTGAGGTGCTGAGGAAGTATGTTCCACCCTGAAAGTGCTCGAAAAAGCGGGACACCGAGTTATCTATAGTGGGTTTCAAAGCCCCTCAATGTCGTTGAAGGCCGTCGTAGAGTTTTTAGTCAATAGAAGACTAACACGCGCCGCAAGTCGCCCTCGCGACCTGCAGAAGTCCTATGTAGGATTTTATTTGCGTAAAAAAGGCGTAGCAATTGAAGTTGGACGGAGTAAAAGAAAAACTAGATACTGCTATATAAAAAAAATAAACCATACACTCTATAAATACTGTTATATTAATGCTTAAAAGTTAAGATAATAACATAGAAATAAATATTAAATAACCCCCCACATAAATAAATAAACAAAAATAACATACCATAACTGAGACGAATTTGCCTTTTCAAGTAATAAGAGTTCCCAAACTTTAGTTTTGATTTTATTTTTCAAGTTTTCCCTTTTAAAGGGAAGGCAAAACGATCGAAGCCCATACAGCCTTGTCTGTCGTAGTTATATTTTTTTCATAAATCGATAAAATGTTGGTGTTACTCATTTTATTGCTTCTTGGGACTTTTGACATCAATTCAACAATTACCACTTTAACTGAGCATGAGTTTCCTTCTGAGAGAATATGGTCACTTTGCTATGTCAATCACAGGTTTATTCCAATGTTTCAATATTGTTCACGATTAATGACGATTAATACAAAAAAAAAACACCAAATTTATATATTAAATATCACAATAAACTAATATAAAACCTTAAAATAAAACTTCAAGTGACACTTCACTTGCGTTGCCGCCAAAACTCCCTTTAATTTTGATTAATTTTTTTCTTTTTTTTCCCTTTTAAAGGGAAGGCAAAAGGATCTAAGTCCACACAGCCTTGTCTGTCGTAGTTATATATTTTCATAAGTCAATAACATGCTGGTGTATCTCATTTTATTGCTTCTTGGGAGTTTTGCCATCAATGCGACGATTATAAATTTCCGCAGACATATCGTCTAAAAAAATATGGCCATTTTAAAAGGTTAAAATAAAACTTCAAGTGATGCCTCGCTCGGATTGGCGCCAAAACTATCTTTAGTTTTAAATAATTGACGGATAGTTTTTTTAAAAGTTAACATCAGAAATCGATGACAATACAAAATAAATATAAATTAAAAACTAAATAAATATAGATTAAAAAAATTAAAACAAATACGTTTTAGGTTATTAATTATATAAATATGAATCACAATGCTATTGCAGACGTAGTTGGGGAGTTACCTATTTATTAAAATACACAATACAAATTTCTGTTTTTGAATCCGTACAATGATCCTTAGCTAGGAATCGCCAAGATGAATGTTTTTTTTTGATTCATTATCTACTTCCAAATTTGTTTAGGTTATAATCACGTTTGTTTAATTTATATAATAGTCAAGACAGGTACGCCTCCGGGTAAGGTCAATGCTCCATTGATACTATATCCTTTTATATATACTTTTTGACACCGATCGAATACTGCATCGTAATCAGAATACAAATTTTAAGGTGCGCGTAGTTCATTGACTGTCATACTAATTACACGCACTAATCACATCAACAGTACTAATAATGGACGTAATTTTTTTTTAATTTATTGGTGGTACTTACTACGTTACCTTTAAATTTACCGCTAGATGGCAATGTTTTTAGCGTGTTGTGTATTGTGTTGTGTTGTTTGCGTATTGTGTATTGTGCATGTTGTGTATTAGCCTATTGTGTGTTGTGTTGTGTTCTGTAATAATTACTCAGTTTTCAGAGTAGAAAAGTATGCTTTCATTATGCCATATAAGTATCAAGGAACGTGCTGTCTTAATTTCCGTTAAATATTAACATACATACATACGTGCACACACGCCGGTATCACATAAGGGTAGGCAGAGACCACAGTTTGTCACATACTACGATCTTGACACACCTCTCTCGCTTCATCCACATTCATACATCTTTTCATACACTTTAGTCGATTAAGAGTACTACGAACTTGGCCTTTTTGAAACAAGTTGTTGATATGGTCAAGGTAAGTTTTTCCTGGGTGCCCTCTTCCGACACTTCCACATCAAACATAAAACACTATCTTTTGACCAATGCTCCGCCCGCGTGAATACCGGTTTTCCGCTAAACGCGCAATCCCAATCATAGATTTATATAAAAAGCCTTAGAACCTCTTTTACCTGAGCTCTCGTACCTTGACGGCGGCTACTAAAACGGATCAAGCATTATCTTCAAATTTACTAGACCGATTTTGATGATACATGCCGTGGTATTTAAGTCGGAATAGTACCTTTTAGAATGTAATAGTTTGACTAAAAACTACCCGCTCGTTTTTGCGTGAAGCTTGAATAAACAAATAAACAAACATCGACGAATTTGGTTTCAGAAGCCCTTAATTAGTCGATCCGAGTAGTTTTTTAAATATCTTTTATTTACAATATTTGACATTTAACAATTTAATAATAGTATAGATAGATAGATGTTAAACCAAAACATTTGTAAAACAAAGCAAAGTACATGGTGGTCTAATGGTACGCCTTGTGATCGAAAGGTCGTAAGTTCGACTATGGTCCCCTACCACTGAGTTACATCTAATCCATATACGGTCTATATTGTAGACACCTCTGTACATAAAGGAAAAGGAAAATTTCGTGAGGAAACCTGCATGCCCGTATGGGCGTGTAAAGTCTACCAAACCACACTAGGCCATCGTGATAGAATACGGCCTAATTCCCTTTCTGATCAGGGGAGGTCCGTGCTCCTGAGCGGAGAAGAATATGGACTGGGGCTTGATGAGGGATAAAACAAAAAACTGTCAATGGTGTAATTCTGCTCTAACAGAACATAACTAAATTTAGTCTCCCCCTATCTTTTTCTAATGTTAAACATCAAAACGAGATAGCTCCAATTTTGGTGCTGTCAGTTTCGTATAGACACGTTTTGAGGTAAATAATTAAAAGTACTACTTACGCGTAAATACGCGACATCGGAACATACGGACTAAAGATAGGCAAAAATGCAACATTTTTTGAAGCGTTTAACAGAAATGTATGTTGGTACTTGACATAAATGTTTGCTATCTCGTTTTGGCGTTTGACATTAGAAAATGATAGGAAGAGACTAAATTTAGTTAAGTTCTGTTAGAGTAGAATTAGCACCGATATTTATATACTAGGTAGTTATCTCAACATCGATTGACATTGATTGACACGAACATAGATCGTGTACCTGTGGCGATTGTGGAGTTGTTATCAATAATACTACTGTGACAGCGAGAGGAAGTGATAAATTATCGGTCAAGTGCGTGTCGGGTCAAGAGCAACGTAAAGTTCCTTACAGTGTTATTCCCACATCAAAACAAAACTTCCGTATAAACAAATATTCTTTGCCGTTATTTAAATTATTTTGTATGGATTATATTAGAAATGTTTGCTTACCTATTCAACAACATGATATTTTGTCGGCAAATTTTGTAAATTAATTAAATATTCTTCATCAACATCAGTTTGTGCGAGTCCACTATTGGACATGGGCCTCGTAATCAGAGAGGAGGGATTATCATACTCTCCATGCTTGGCAGGCGCATTGGAGATCGGAGCAGTTGTTACTTGAATCTTAATATAACACTGCTTCCCATTATTTTGATGCATCACTTAACTGGTTCTCACAACACCCAGGGAAGATAATGGAAACGCGCTACGCTGTGGAGAGGACGCGGCGTAATATGTAAATATATAATTTAAAATACAACCTGTATACACATTGATGCATGACATTCGTCTTTATATTTTTAAACAAAGAAAACGGAATATGAATCAATGACCCCCATAAATGTAATATTTTATACGCCATATACGCACGTACCTTCATTAAATATTAAATTTACAAATAAAACATTAAGATATCACAATAAAATTCTCGAAAGAATTTAAATGGACATTGATCTATACTGTTCTTAAAATATAACAAAAAACTACATTAATTAAACTATACGGTAGACAAATTAATCTAAACTCATAAATCTACCTTTAAGGTATTTTGTTATGTGGCGTTGGCATATCTACGTTTAAGGTATTTTTCTATGTGGCGTTAGCATAATTATATTGTCCCTTTATCTCTTTCCGTGAATCATATGAGAACCAGTTAAGGTATCCTGATATCAGGATAATGGGCAGCAGCGCTATCCTGTTATTCAATCAAAGTCTATTGTGATCTTTAAAACGTGTGACAAGCGTGGAGATTATAGCAAATCTCTCCTTTTTAAGGAAGAGCCCTATGTCCAGCAGTGGACTTTTACAGGCTAATTGTGATGATGATCTGTACAATGATAAAATTTAAACATTCATAATAAGTAGAAATTATGATTACAATGAAATATTAATCGCATGTTACGATTGTTATTAAATACTTTTTTTAGTTCTGTTAAGAATTAGATATAGAGATTTATTTTATTCCACGAGGCAATTTATTCTATATTTGTGTTATTGCTTTATACAAAATTAATTAAAAAATTATATGACATTTATTCTTATAAAAGAGTTCACAAATTTGTGGAATATGTACTTAATTTTTTTATGTTTTTATGGCCTGGTATTTGAGACCTTTAAGTCAAGTTTATTTCGATAGATATTTTTCGCCAGTTTTACAATACAATGCACAGCATATTATTGCTTCTTAAGAGATTTCACGTCGATCCAACGATTACCACGGTGACTATTCGCCTAGTAGTTACTGCAGGTCTATTACCTTCAAAAAGTACAGTCAATTTGCAATGTTAGTCACAGTATTACTTTGACGTTTCAATATTGTTTAAAATTATTAATAATTACATATCAAACATCACAATAAACTAATACAAAATAATAAAACAAAATTTTAGGTGATGCTCCACTCGGATTGCCGCCAAAACTTCCTACTTAATAACAGCGTGGTCGTACCAGACGCAACTCTAAATTGACTGCACGGATGGCGCGGTGGTTTAAGCGTCCACTGCACTGTCGAGTGTTGTGGGTTCGATCCCCACACGGGACAACAACTTTGTACATACATACATACAGTCACGCCTTTTTCCTGCTGGGGTAGGCAGAGACCACTTCTTTCCACTTGCAACGAAACTGACATATATCTTTCGCTTCTTCTACTTTCATCAACGCTTTCATACATGCTCGTCGGTTGTAGGTACTCTTAACCTGGCCTTTTTTAATTTTGTGTAAACATCAAATTGTTGTTCTGAGTCTGGGTGTTCTGTGCTTCCGTTATTTGAATGTTTGTAAAGTCCCCGCGACACAGGAATTAATCCTAATGCTAAAATGAAATAATTAAATGAATACTAGATAATAATAAATACAATTTTGGTAACGAACAGGTTTTAATAAATAATTATTAAACCCTGTTTGGAATAATCCAATCAATTTTCGTAATAATTCAAGTAATATTATAATTTTTGAAATATATTTGTATTATTTTATAACAACGTATGAGAAAAAAAGGTTAAATTAATTCATCGAAATTTACTGACACGAGCTGCAAAATGCTGAATGGTGTAATGTAAATGTTAAATTTTAATGTTGAATATATTTTAATAGAATAGTTTACCGGTAATATAGTATTGTTACATACATACATTCACACAGTCACGCCTTTTCCCCCCTGGGGTAGGCAGAAACCACTTCTTTCCACTTGCTACGATCCTGACATACATTTTTCACTTCTCCCATTTTCATCTATGTTTTCATACAAGCTCATCGGTTGCGGGTACTTGTATCCTGACATAACCTAACCTAGTATTATTAACATAATTTTATTATATAAATTTTAACTAATGTCCTACACAAGTTAAATGTTTATGTAAAATAAATAATTTTCCAAGAACTGCGTACTCCATAACAATAATAATCTCACGCAAAATGTAGGTAATAAATTTAAGCTTACATAATTGAAATCAGATATTGCACTTAAGTCAAAGAATACATTATTACTCATAAAACTAGAAACGTGGGAAACTATGGAAAAATATCATCTTGAGGTAAACTGACAAAGCACTCGCATGAGCTGCTTTAGATGACATCAAATGGTAATGAAATACAGCAAATGAACAATTCTAATAATTAAATGAAACTAGACACTTGAAATGGATCATAAGGACTGTTCTAAGTGTACTCTGTTCTTTGTTTCAATTATAAAGGTGAGATAGGTGTGGAGGTAGAATTTTCGATCAACGTACATATACAGATACTACAGTTTTTTGAGTATATAAATATTACTTTGGGCGCAGTATAACAAAATTATGACAGTGAATTTTGAGGCTCCGCGCGCAAAGAAAAATTTACATAAAGAAATTAGCGGTGAAGTTAGCCGTCAACGCGCATATGCGAATCAGACAGTTATCAGTTGACAATAATTATCTATGTAGATACAAATATTTTTACGATAAATGAGTATAACTTCCAACGCACCTAGGTATATGTAGTATTTTTTATTTAAGGCGTGTTAAATGTTTGCCGCATTCCGCCCCACATTAGGCATACGGAATATAGGATTAAAACATACGAAAACTACACGACGTCTTCTTACTGGTCCAATATTCGACTATAGGAGTCATTACAATATATATTATATAATTTTTTGTAATGGAGAAGTTCCGTTATGGATACATAAGCGCCACGGGAGTAAGTGCCGGAGCCCTATCAGCTCAAAGACTTATTTTTTCCACCTTTTACCTATAGATGAGGCTTTAGGGATCGGTTCTATTACATCTGCGACCTTGTCTTAACAACGACTCTCCTAACTAGATATCCATATTATCGTTCCGCCTAGTTAACTACTTGTGACAGTTTTTATAATGTCCGTAAAACGTATGCTCACGATGGGAGTCATGTATTCTCTATTTAAAAAGATTAAAGTATCTTTTTGTACTTACATAAGCACCATGACAATTTTCCTATAAATGGATAAGAAAAAATTACTATACCAAAAATGATTTTTCATTCGACTAAACAAACTTCAAGGCTTCAAACAGCCTGCGAAATAGGAGATGATTACCGCCATAAAACACGTGATTGATGAATTAGTCGTATTAGTCGATTTAGTAGAAACACCCACAGCGGAGTTGAACGATTTATACTTGAACTATGGCCAATTTGGTCAGTACACTAGGGAAACAATTGACGTCTGATCGGTACAATGGCTGTGACTCTGCTTTCTGTGCCACTGAGTCACGGGTTCGCATCCCGGTAGTAGCAAATTTTGTATGATGATCACAAATATTTGTATGCGAGTATTGGACGTATTATATATCGAAGGAAGAAAACGTATTTGCTGTAAGTAGCTGAAACAAAAGTTTTCTTCTTCTTCTTAGTTTATGGCGTTTGACCAATTTGGTACTATTCTGCCAGTATCCGTTATGAAAACATTTCACTAAAGCTAGAAATTGTCGCAAAATTAAGAAAAATAAAACTTTTTAACCAGATACATATATGGATACTCTTTGATATAAAGTATTCGACATGATCCTGACACACCTCTCTCGCCTCATCCACATCCATACATCTTCTCATACACTTTCGTCGATTAAGGGTGCTACGAACTTGGCCTTTTTGGAACAAGTTGTTGATATGGTTAACAGGAAAAACTTACTTTAAAGTAAGTTTTTCCTGGGCGCCCTCTTCCGACAATTCATCATCACTCACGTTTGCTCGGTATATTCGTTCTGTCAATCGAGTCTCAATCACTCTTTCTAAATGACCAAACCATTGGAGCATTCCTTTCTCGATCCTTGTCACCACATCATACTTCAACTTACATCGATCCCTTATCACGCTATTCCTCAATCGATCACTATGTAATAAAAGTTATGATTTTTCTAATTTGGCGACGGTTTTTTAGCTCTAGTGAGAAGTTTTGTTTTAGCTATGTAAGTACAGCAAATACTTTTTCTTTCATCGATATGTATTAGTATTTATCTATATAAGTATGTATACCGTTGTCTAGTACTTAAGATACAGTGTATCCTAGTTTGGGATTAGATCAATGTGTGTGAGTGTCCAAAATATAATATACTAATAATCATATTAGTAGTAGCACGTCAACAATTCGAATTAACATTCAACGTTTAATTCAAATCAACTATAATCGGCTCATCGAGTTATTATAGTGACAAATGTAATGTACGATATCTTTACCTACTTTTTTTTTACTAAAATGCCATTAGAGTCTATAGATCAGAATGTGTGAACACGAATCCTTTTTATCTTTGCTTTTTTAGTTCTCTATGCAGCGTTTTGTTGTAAACACCTACAAGGTCTAATGGAGGGCAATCAACCGGTTGCACGGGACAAATTGTTTAAAGTCGCCGTACAAAGTTTTATTATGAAACTAGAATTTACCCGTGGCTTAGCTCGCGTTAATGTCATTAACACTTTCACTGCTTGCATTCACACTTAAAATTTAACAAAAAATATTTTAGTTCCCTAGATTTGAATTTATCCAAATAAAATTATAATACGTTATAAATCACATAATTTCATTAAAAAAGGATTACGTTGCTTTTCGAATTTTGTAAATATCATTTTTAGTTTGGTTTTTATGAGCTTTTTCCCAAACCCTAGTAAATTTGTCAAATTCGTCCGATTATATTCCTCCCATGGGCAGGCCACATAGCGCGAAGATCGGATGGCCGATGGGGCAAAAAGGTCCTTGAATGGAGACCACGTACTAACAAGCGCAGTGTGGGACGGCCACCTACTTGATGGACCGACGACTTGGTGAGGATCGCTGGGTCTCGCTGGATGCAGGTGGCTACGGACCGGTCGCGCTGGAATTCGATTGGAGAGGCCCATGTTCAGCAGTGGACAGCGACGGGCTGAAATGATGATGATGATATTCCCATGGGCACCTTTTTTCGTTCGGCAGTGAATGTGTTAAATACTTATCAGAGAGTGTTGAACATACAATTATATAATAACTTTGTAAACTATTTTCTTATCCCTCGGAAAGAGTTTTTTTTTGTTCGGGTTAAAAGATACCCTAAATCCTTCTGTGTACCCATGATAAAGTGTGAACAAAATTTCATGATGATCGGTTGAGTAGTTAAGACATGGAAGCCTAACAAACAAATTTACACTCGCATTTATGTTGAAATTCGTGAGTTGTATCACAAAGGTTTCAGTCATCATTATCATCAATCCACCTATTATTCCCACTACAGAACATGTGTCTTCTCTCAAATTAAATAGGGGTTAGGCCATAATTCACCAATGTACCTTAATAACACAGTTTGAAGCGAGTGAAGTGATTCTCGACAATTCAACAAAAATGATGATTATCGTCATAAAAATTTGATCTATCTGATAGGTATTAGCATAAAGATAGTTTTACAATTGCCATCCTAATACTAATATTATAAAGACGAAAGTGAGTTTGTTTGTTTGTCTGTTTCGCTTTCACTCCTTAACAGTAGTTAAGGCGCGAAACCGATCATCATGAAATTTTGTGCACACATTGTCAGGAGTACAGAAAAGGATATAGGGTAACTTTTATCCCGAAAAAATATTATATTATATAAATTAACAGAATTCCCTAACAGTAAACAATACAAAAACATTATTGAACAAAATAAAAGACCCGACTGCTTGAAAAATTTATTTTTTTATAATTTTGTTATACCCAGTGTCACTCTTACAGTCAAGACAAATCTAACGATACCTCTAAAGCTAAAAGCTATTAAGCCATTTAGGCTACAGAGCGTGCCAAAGAATATACATGCACGTAATCATACATACACTTAAAAAAATTAATCCTCCTTCTGGCACAGTCGAGTAAAAAGAGAAATACCTATCCGTTATAAACTTTATGAAGGCTTTAATCTTTAGTGTGAATGTGTAAGAGACGTGACTACAAATTGCTGACAGCGATACTGCTAAGCGTGCCGAGCTTTATCTGGGCAGCGCGTGCCTGCGGCGTCAACACGGTGTATGGTGTCACGGCGGGAAATGTTTACACACGATACCTACACCCATGTGATATTATGAGTTCATTATATTCGTTTAATTGGTAGTGGCACAATAGCTTATTGGTTCATTGAATCCTAACTCTTTAACTTTAGAAACTTGTGTAAATAATTTAATGGCGACTTTTTATATCCTTAGATACCTATTATAACTTGTTTCCTTATTTGTCAGTTATTGTAGCTTGTCGTTTGTGGTTTAAACCACCATGTTTATTTATTTATTTATTTACACTTCATACATAAAATATGTACAGGCGGATTTAATGCCTTAGGCATTTCTACCAGTCAACTTTAGGATAGTACAGAGAAGAAAAGTAGGCGCATCCACAGACAAAAAGAAATTGTGTGATGAGATGAGAGAATAAGACGATTATTACGTACTATACAGACATAGGAATACACTAAACTAAACTATATCTATACTATTATAAAATTGTTAAATGTAAAATTTTATAGATCAAAGATATTTAAAAAAAAAACTACTCAGATCGACTAATTAAGGGCTTCTGAAACCAAATCAATCAATGATTGTTTGTTTGTTCGGGCTTCACGCAAAAACCAATGAGTAGATTTTGGTCAAACTATTACAGGTACTATTCCGGCTTAATTAAAGCGGCATGTTTAATCAAAATCGGTCCTGTAGAACTGAAGATACTGCTTGCTCTCTGTTTTAGTAGCCGCCGCTTAGGTACGAGAGGTCAAGTAAATGCACCTATTTATTATCTCTAAACCACCCTAAGGTGGACTGATAGAAAATACTTAAGTCATTAAATCCGCCTGTACATATTTTATGTATAAAGTGTAAAATTACTATTATTATTCTTAGACTAGCTTTTAAGCGCGGCTCCGCCCGCGTGTATGTCGGTTTTCCACTACATGGGAAATCCCAACATAGTCATAGATGTATATAAAAAGTTTTAGAACCACTTCTACTTGACCTCTCGTACCTTAACGGCGACTACTAAAACACGGATCAAACTGTATCTTCAATTTTACTAGGCCAATTTTGATAAGACATGCCGCAGTATTTAAGTCGGAATAGTACTTTTTAGACTGTAATCATTTAAACAATCTCTACCCGCTGGTTTTTGCGTGAAGCCCGAACAAACATCGACGGATTTGGTTTCAGAAGCCCTTAATTAGTCGTTCTGAGTAGTTTGTTATTAAATATCTTTGATTTTTGAAAATTTGGCATTTAACAATTTTATAATAGTATAGATAGATGTTATGATACTCGCAAATGTACCTAAACGTATAAATAACGTTATGCCCTTGAAACAATAAGAAATGCTGACTTAAAATCAACAATTTACAAACAGAAGATATAGTAATTTCTAATGTAAAACGTTTTTGATTAGTCGTATTTTTCTAGAAAAGTAGAGTACACGGGTTATATAATGATGAGCTAAGCGTTTTGATATAAATAGCATCTCCGCACTTACTCGATATCTTAGCAGCTCTAGGCATTGTATTACTTACGACTCAGCTTTTACAACAAAAACAACAGATGATTGCTGACGCGTTTATTGACTGCTCATTGTCTTAAGGCAGTACCAACACAAAATAAATACAGAAGGTCAACTGTGTACACCTAGCGATAACAGACGCACGTCTAGAAACGATAATCTCGGGTCGAATGGGTCGAAAGCTAGTCGCATGCGCTCGCGCTTGGGTGAGTTACCTACGCGATTATTATTTTTCTGAGCTAACAATGTGTAAACGTTCTTATCTAAATTATATTAAAAAAAATAAACAAACAAACATCGACGGATTTGATTTTAGAAGCCCTTAATTAGTCGATCTGAGTGGTCTGTTTTTAAATATCTTTGATTTTTGAAAATTTGACATTTAAGAATTTTATAATAGAATAGATTATAAAATTGTTAAATGTAAAAAAAAATTTAAATCATAGATATTTAAAAAAAGAAACTGCACAGATCGACTAATTAAAGGTTACTGAAACCAAATCGTCGATGTTTGTTTGTTTGTTCGAGCTTTACGCAAAAATCATCGGGTAGATTTTGATCTAACCATTACAGTTTTATTATTCAGACTTAAATACTGCGGCACATTCCATCAAAACCGATCCAGTAGAATTGAAGATGCAGCTTGATCCTTGTTTTAGTATCCGCCGTTAAGATACGAGAGCTCAAGTAAAAGTGGTTACTTGCTTTTTATATAAATCTATGTTGATTCGGGATTTCCCATATAGCCGAAAACCGACATGCACTCGGGCGGAGCCGCGGGCAAAAGCTAGTACTATTATAAAATTTTTAAATGTAAAAATTTTTAAATCAGAGATATTAAAGAAAAAACTAGTCGGATCGTCTAATTAAAGGCTTTTGAAACAAAATCCGTCGTTGATCCCTGTTCTAGTAGTCGCCGTTAAAGTACAAGAGCTCAAGTAAAAGTGGTTATGTCAATTTATGATTGTTTCGGGATTTTCCATGTAGAGGAAAACCGACATTCGCGCGGGCGGAGCCGCGGACAAAAGCTAGTAATAAATATTTTTATTGAAATTATCAAATCAATATTTTTTAGAATCATTTATTGTAAATGCCAGCCCTAGCGCTACAGTCGTGTATATGTAATTAAAATCAAGCTTGATCAGAGTCGACCTTCTGTACTTATCTACTTTGTGTGTATGAATTCTTGATTAACCTAAATTTTTGTAAATCTTATTGTCGTCATAACAAAACGAGGTTATAACTTTGCATTTAATTACATGTAAAGTAGGGCTTATCGGACTTGTACTATTATAAAGCCTATTCCAGACACTACGGCTTCTTACAGTAAGTGATAACTAAGGTGATCGTCTAAATTTTATACATTGTCAAAGTATAATAAACAAGTTATTCAAAGTCAGACGATAAAAGCAGCTCAATTTGTACAAATAAAAAAATCGAAGTGTTTGTCTATGATATCGAAACAAAGGCTTTTCCTTAAAGTGATATGGCAATTTGAATTTAAATAAAACCAATACAGCCATTTTTAAAATTGTTGCGTGTTTATTTGTTCGGGGACCCAAGAAAATTTATTTTTTATTCCAAAGATATTTATGGTTTCTAAGTAAAAACTGAATAACTGTAGAAATTAGGAGTAAAATTACCATTAAAAATCTAATACTGGTCATATATTTAGATCAAGTGAGTGGAATTGCCGGCAATAGCTAGGTAACTATGGAGATACGGACTTTTGGAAAATTAAAGCTTTACTTCGATTGGAAAGTTGATTAGAAAAAAGTACACATCAAGAATACCAATTGACATACAGACAGACATACATACACTCACGCCGATATCCCATAAGGGTAGGCAGAGACCATAGTATATACTACATACATACATACAGTCACGCCTCTTTCCGATTGGGGTAGGCAGAGACCACTTCCTTCCACCTGCTACGATCGTTGAAAGTAGCAGAGTGGCTATCCGTAGCCCACATTTCGCCCCTGCGGACAACGAGACGTATTGGGCGGCGAACCACGACGCCGCCATTTTATAAGGTTAATAATGTTAAAGTTACTCTTTGAGTTCCCGCGGCTTAATGGAGAGGAAAGGAAAAAGGATGAGGTAGGAAAAGTGTATTGAGCAAGGAATATGGAATTTTAGAATAGGATGTAGGACAGTACTATCTCGGAAGGAGTAGGAAGAGACAGTAGTAGCTCGGGGGGCCGGGGTCGCTTACCTGTATACTTAAGTCTATTTGCCGGACAGGCTAAAAGACTAAGTACTCCCTGACCTTCAATTGAATGTGTCTTTATTTCATTATCAAGATACCTTTTCTCTTTGTTGCAATATTAAGCGAAACTTTTTTCAAAACAAAGGCACAGTGGGGGGTGCATTGGTGGTGTAGTGGTTTTAGACACGGCTTACGATCGAAGGGTCGTGGGTTCGAATCCCGGTCCCGTACCACTGAGTTATTATTCGTAATTCATGCACGGTCTAAATTGTAGACACCAATGTACTTAACGGAGAAGGAAAACTTCGTGAGAAAACTTGCATGCCCGCATGGGTATGTGAAGTCTATCAACCCACACTTAGCCAGCGTGGTAGACTACGGCCTGATCACCCTCCTGATCAGGGGAGGTCCGTGCTACTGTAGTGGGGACAATATGGACTGGGGATGAGTGATCAGTATCCGCACCTGTCCCGAGGGAGACCGGGGTTCGATTCCTTGCTGGAGAGCCAGGGGAAAAGGCGTGATTGTATGTATATATATTTCGATCCAGAGGAGGGGAGTTCTAATTAGGTCAAGCACTAATTCTTATTAGATATATTTTCGTGAGTATCCGCTCTTCCATATTACTAACGGTTTACGGACGAGTGCTGGCAAATGGCCATCCGATTCTGGCCCTGCGGTCTGAGTACGTAAATCGTCCTAAACGATAAGATACGCGTGGGTATGCTAGCCTAAGAAGTCAAGTTACCTCTCAATGAAATTAGGGACCTTTAGCGATGAAGAAGAATTTTCCGTATAATGTAAACTTAACGATGCGAGACCATGGTAGGGTCAGAACGAATTTGCTGAAACAAATTTTGACGCTCGCCCTTTGCGGATCAAACAATCTCTGAATGTACCATTAACCGTTACTTCATCACATCAGCACCTTAGAGTTCCAACTTCCATCGGTTCTGCGAGCTATATGCCCCGCCCACTGCCACTTCAGCTTTACAATACTTCGAGCCACATTAATGACTCTGGGACTGCCTCATTGCGGATTTTATTTCGCAGGAAATTTCCGATCATAGTTCTTTCTATTTTTCGCTTGACCTTGAGCGTTCTTGTAAGGTAAGTCACTAGCAATAAATATTGATTAAATATCCCAAGATGATTAATGTATTCATGTACTAAAAATATTTATGATGATCTTTGACGATTGATCGGTAGAGTGGCAGTGACCCTATTTTCTGTTCCAATGAGTCCCAGATTCGAATTCTGGTAGGGACAAACTGTGTGATGAGCACAAATGTTTGTATCCGAGTCATGGACGTATTTATCTATTTATGTATTGTATTTATCTATATAAATATGTATAGCGTTGTCCAGTGCCCAAGTACAGGGAATCCTAGTTTGGGACTAGATCAATGTGTGTGTCCAGATTATTATTATTATTTATCTAAAACTTATTAACTAATCAGTGAAATTGTGTCACAAAAACGCCGATCACAACATAAAGTTGAGACGTAAGTGTATGTCAGTAAAATGAAAAACGTGCTTATTCATAACGCTTATTAGTAATTATGGAATATCCGATGGCTGATGAGTGCGCACTCAGTGAATGCGCTCACACGGACCCGAACCGAACCGGATCCGGGTCGACTTGTTGAGGAAACATCTCGTGATTAAATCACGTGAATTCGCCCTCAAGCGATGTTGTAATCGACATAATGTCGAGTGTTCTTTTCATATGTTAAAATCTCTTCCAGGAAACTTTTGGTTGGACAACATTCTAACCTAAAGGTCCGGAGATCCGGTAGAAGTTCTAAATATGAACTTATCTATTGAATTTTAAACTATAAAATAATTTAGTACTTCGGTATCCTCCTCACAGTTCTAATTTTATTAACTTTTTTTGAACAATCTAACTCTAGGATGCTCTTTCCACGAAGGACAGGTTGTCAACTACCCGCGACTCGTTATTTTTATTAAATTACTAGCTTTTGCCCGCAGCTCCACCCGCGTGAAAGTCGGTATTCCGCTACATGGGAAATCCCGAAAAAATCATAGATTTATATAAAAGGCCTTTGCACCACTTTTACTTGACCTCTCGTAGCTTAATGGTGGCTACTAAAACAGGGATCAAGCTGTATCTTTAATTCTACTGGACCGATTTTGATGAAACATACCGTAGTAATTAAGTCGGAATAGTACCTTTAATACTGTAATAGTTTAACCAAAATCTACCTGCTTTTTGCGTGAAACCCGAACATATAAACAAACAAACATACATCGACGGATTTGGTTTCAGAAGATCTTAATTAGTCGATCTGAGTAGTTTGTTTTTAAATATCTTTGATTTTTGAAAATTTGATATTTTAGTTTTATAATAATACTATTATAAAACTAAAATATCAAATTTTCAAAACTCAATTGTACATATTGTAGATAGATAACAAATTGTAGATAGATAGAAAATAAGCCACTGATATAATATTATATGTCTTGGTATTGTCTTAAATGAAACAACGAATACATTGTACAATATAAAGTTCCATACAGATGTCGTAGGATAGAAGGAGTCTCTAGAGTCTTCTAGAAAAGATTATGTCCCTCATCGTGAGGCCATGGTGTTGAAGAATAGTACATTGTATTATACCACAAAATTCACACACGTTCAGTTTCAATTATCGAGTGTCCAAATATTTTTATTAAATGTCAAAATATTTTATTACGAATGGCCGAATGAATCATAATACAACTTACACAATACTCTAGGCTAGCATTGTTAGTAAATATAGGACGCTATGATATAAACTACATCGTCCCTCCCATGGTACTATTTCTCATTCATTTGTGCAGACACCTTTGTTTAAAGATGCCTAATGGAATATTTATATTATTATAGCTAAGTATTGAATATCAAACTATGTATATACATATATGTAAATAAGCGGGTGCCATTTTGTGTATAAGTTATCTATGATTCATTATCATTACGACCGCGAACCAGCTTATTCGAATCCATTGTTAGAATCCTCCATAGCAGAGACTCCGAGTTCTAAGGGAAGGTTCTGTTCTTCATCGCCGGTTTGCCTTAATCGACGCTTTAGAGTGAAAGCTGGCGGAGAAACTACATAGAGAAACATATCCTTCACTTCTGGCTTGCCTTTTTTGGTCGGAGTGGAGTCGCAAGGTATTATTCTCAAGGAAGATGTGGAGTAAGTGGTGAGTTTGCAGTGTTAATGTGACCCTCTGAAGGATCGACTCGTTTAAACTTCAGTGATACCTCTCCACTCTTCGGCTACTCTTCAAGTATTGCTCTCCTCACCCCTCAAGTGTGACCGTTTGCAGGTATTCATTGATGTGTTGGAGTAGTGAATCACAGTTTATCCATTTAATCCCTATTTTTAACAATATCGTTGTCGGGTAGTCAGAATAGTACCTTTCATAGTCGAAAGTCAGATCCATAGGTCATCACTGGCAATACGCACTGATTGAATACCGATTAACGCTGGGGTTTTAATGTGCTGAAGTGGCGACCCTGAATCGGAAAGCGTAATGCAGGTAGACCCCCGACTAGGTGGACCGATGACCTGGTGAAGGTCGCAGGCAACCGGTAGATGCAGACGGCTCATAGCCGCTCAGTGTGGCACTCGTTAGAGGAGGCCTATGTCCAGCAGTGGACGTCTGTGGGCTGATATGATGATGATATGATAGTCGTAAGTACCTATTGCATTAACATATCAACTCAATAGCCCACGGTGGTAAAGTGAAAATTTTCAAAAGGAAAAAGTCGTTCCAGTATGGTGACTTCAAAACTTGGAAATTTTAATTGCTGTAATTTTAGAAGGTAGTTTTCATTTGTCACATTATGCCGTTTATATGGGTATTACTCGTAACGTTAGAAGTTGTATGCTCTATGTTAATAATAAGTAAATTATAACTGTATAAATGTAAGTCAATCAAATTATCATATCAGTTTACAGATGTCCACATTTGGACATAAGCTTCCTCTAATGATCGCCCCACCGAGCGGCTATGAGTCGCCCACATCCTCCCATTGCCCGCAATCTTCACCAGGTCATCGATCGACCTAGTCGGGGGTATATAATATTATTATTACTTTGTATTATATCATCTACGGCGATTGACCAAGATGTGTCTAAGGTGTGGGTGTAGCCAAATCGGTCTAGGTCGTTATCTCATGCTCAGGTTACAACTCGAAATTGAATCACACTGTTTGACATTGTAATAGCGTCATTAGGATATTAGTAGGCGTTTTAGTTGCGCCTAAACTGTACTTGTTTTTCAATTTAGATCATATGTTTCTTTGCTGATGGTATTTTGGGGGTATGTGTAATATGTTTAAATAATAACAAACAAAATAGGAACGTCGGGGAGCGCGCTCCCCTCCGTAGATTTATGTCGGGTGTAACACTTTCGTAGCCTTGATATTTGTTCACTTTCACTTCCAAAATTTAAAAAATTAGCCACCACTATTCCACGCTAATTATAAGTTTTGATTCGTTTTAATTTCTTTGTGTGTCTTTTGACTTTACATCACCAGTCTTCACCGCGCGCGCTTTTTCATTTGTTTCTTCTACAATTACTCAGCGGACATTAGTGTGGGTTATACATTTACTCAATATGTCTTATATTTGTTATTTAAGTCTGGTTTTCGTTGTTCTGAGATTTAAGTAATACACAACGTATAACTGTTTTATGTCCTCAACAAATAAGTATGTATAATGTATAAATATGTATAATCTGTGGATGCAGGCGGCTCATAGCCGTCCAGTGTGGCGATCATTAGAGAAGGCCTATGTCCAGCAGTGGACGTCTGCGGGCTGATATGATGATAATGATGAATGGATTGTGATATGTGCCTCTATTTCTGTTTCTAGATAATTGATACCCAAAGTAGTATAGATCGACCCACATGGGTCGACAATGACCTGAAAGAGATTCATCCCACCTGTCAAAAACACATTTGAAGTTAATAAATTTGTAAACAATATCATTCATTATTAAAAATCATCTATCCAAAAGCGAAAAATATAACGAGTAGTTAACAAGAAACAAAAGAGTTCGAATCGTAGCAGTAACATTCATTTCGTAGTTAGTTACATGATCAGGTTGATATTAGTCAACATTCGAGATGATAATTGGTCAAGCAATGCCTGGTATGGCCGAATGTTAGATGCGTTACCTATTTTAGAATAGTAATAAATATAAATATAATAAGTAGTCAATTGGTTTTGTTTTATAATCTGAGGTTAGCCTCAGATTATAAAACAAAACCAATTGACTGCACGGT
>WUAW01038624.1:35684-55410 GCA_017165845.1 Thaumetopoea pityocampa | reverse complement strand
ATAGGTTTTTAGTTTTAATCGTTTTAATTATTTTTCATAGTTTTAATCTATAAAAACATATTAATACGTATCCCGCGCTCTACTACCAGTCAACGTAAAACTTATAAATACATTTGCCGCATACAATGTGTTATTATAATTTAATTACAACACAGAGTGCATATTAGACTACTCGGGGGCTGGCTTGTCCAACGTATTAAATAAATACTATTATAATAAGGATAATTTATTTAAATCTGTACAGGTAACAATTATTACTTTACAAACAAGTTCTCAAGTAGTTCTAAAATATCAACCTGTTCGTGTATATATGATAATATTATCAACGTATTCATTAAAATACAAGGTAATTTTTTACAATAGTGACACTTTCGCTTATTGATTTGAAATAAATTTTAATCGATAGAGGACCCGCGGCTCTTGTATATTTTAAAAGTCTGGGGGAATTCAACCACTGCCGAGAAAAAAAATATTTAAAATTCTTAGTGGTGGGTTTAAAAATCTTCGTTAAGGACAAAATAACACAATAAATGGCCAAAAATAAGTGCGATGACGAGTGAAGCGAGGAGGAGCGTTAGGTTGTTGTAGAAAATGCACGAGCGAAGTGAGTTGGAAGTGAGCGTGCCGCGGCAGCGGCCGGTGAGTGCCACTAAATAAATAATAATAAAGTGTCATTGCCCCAAATGGGATTTATAAAATTTATTAATGTCTGTGAGTCCTCTATCGATGTCCTCTGTGTCCTTACCACAGGTACATTCTTGGTCCTTACCACAGACTACATAGAGATACTACGTATGTCCTTAATACGTCATGTTAACATTGAAATAAATGGTGTCTCCATCAGTAAAAATATAATCTTGCCCTTTTAATTCTTGTTCCCGCAATAGAAAGCTGCCGAAATGATCCAATAAGAACTTACCTAAATTTGGTCTCTCTCTATCTTTCTCTTTAGTTAAGATCTGTTACAAGAGATTCGGCACCATACTAAACTAAATTTGGTCTCTCCCTATCTTTTTCTAATGTCAAACGCCAAAACGAGATAGCTACAATTTTGGTGCTGTCAGTTTAGTTTATGAACATCCAAATTAAAAGATTTAGGTGCGATTTCGGAACACGGTCTTAAGATATGCAAAAACGCAACATTTATTGAACCGTTTGATAGTAACTTAGGTCGATACTCGCTATAAATATTTGCTATCTCGTTTTGGCGTTTAACATTAAAAAACGATAGAGAAGGACCAAATTTATTTAGTTCTATACAACAGAATCGGCGCTATTGGTTTGCTATTTATTGGAAAAAATATTATGATATGTATTTTAATCCTATATTCGGAGTTTTGGCTTCAACCCGAGTGAAGCATCATTTGAAGTTTTAACGTTTTATATTAGTTTTTGTGATGTTTAATATATAAATTTGGTGTTGTTTTGTATATTAATCGTCAGTAATGGTGAACAACATTGGAATAAAACTATTGTGTGACTATTATAACAAACTGACCGTAGCTTTTCAAGGTACGAGACCTTCGGAATTTTGCCTGGACAAAGTGGTATTCGTCGGATTGACTTCAAAACTCCCAAGAAACAATAAAATGTGATATACCGATATTTTATTGTTAATTTGAAGAATATTATATAACTTGGAAAATAATACACTCGACACTGGCAGAAATGGCGCGAATTCGCAGCTGATTGCCACTGAAAAATAGAAGAAGAAGAATTCTATACTCGATATTTTATATCAATATGTTGAAAAATTGTAACACTGAAAATATTGATAAAATAGCAATACGTTTATATTTATATTGTCTGTAAATTTTTCGATTTCACACTTTGTCAGTTATATTCTTCATCTGTTTCGCTCTAGAATTTTGTATGGAAATTGGTATTCGTTATCTGTGACGGAATGTTAATCGTAGTGTAACTGATTTTCTGAAAATATAATTTAATATTGAATGTTCAGAGCAGGTCATAATGGATTTAAATAAGACAGATTGTGGAGACGACAATAAAACAATGGATAAAAAGCAGATTGAGGCGGAAGAAAAGGAGATAATGTTAAAATGTGATGATGAAAACATCGCGCCGGTAGCTGAGCTAAAGGCCGACAGTGAAGGGCCCGTGACGGCTGCACTTACAGGAGACCTCACGGAGCAGGGCCGCGAAGTGAAGCCTAAGTTTATACCAATCGGCGCTATAAAAATGCCCGGTTTTTTTACAAAGACTTCCGATAAAGAAAAGTTCAAGGTATATTATAGACTTAATTATTCGTTTAATATTGCGATTATTTTTTTTCGTAAACAAAGCTTTAAACTGAACGTAAGAATAATCCTGGAAATATCGTTTATTTATTAAGTTTAAAGACCCATAAACCTAACAATAATCCATAACATGGATCTTGTGATCAGAAAACTGGAATAATGAACACAGTTAATATAGAATGTTTGTTACAAAAATTATTAATTATATGGCTGTGAAGACTTTTATTTTAATAGAATATTTAAACTATTCTTATATTCCAATTGTTAATTGAATATGAGGTCATTTAGAAATATAAATATTTATGATTATTTACTATTACCTACTCAACAGGAAGATGAGGTAGCTATGGATAAAGATGGTGATCATGATAGAACCGAAGACAGCAGTAAAATGAAAGAACATCGCTTCCAGTTCTTACACAGTTGCCCGCTGACCAAATTCTTACACAAGTCTCAAGATGGAGCAGGTAAAACACTATTCATTGTTATTTGTACCCTCTTTGTGTCTGTCATAATTAATTACCTTATTTCTATTGGTCACATTGAATAATTGCTATCAATATAAACTATTCTATTGGTCACATTGAATAATTGCTGTCAATATATTGATCACTACTTGAAAAATATACCAATGTGTTTTCCATAGCATTAAAATGCAATTGTGACAATATCCCCCAGTCCATCTTCATTCACAGGCATGGATCCAATGGCAAGGGTCTCCCCTGACCAGGAGGGGGATTAGGCTGTAATCTACCATGCTGGCCTAGTGCAGGATGTTAGACTTCACACCCATGGAAGTTTCCTCACAAAGTTTTCCTTCATCGTTAAGTATATTGGTGTCTACAATGAAGAACATACATGAATTAGAAATAACTTGGTGTTACAGTACCGGGTTTGATCTGATGGCCTTTCAATTGCATACTGTGTCTGGCACCACTACACCATCTATGTACTCATACAGCCATTATCATCAGTATCAATTCTGCTGTAACATAAATTAGCTGAATTTAAATTCTCCTCTCTTTTTCTAATGCCAAAGGAGATAGCAATAATTTTGGTGCTGTCAGTTTAGATTCGTCAAAATTAAATCCTACATACAAATTTAGAGGTGACCTCATTGGGTGTATAATGGACTCTAATGTGAGGAACAGGAAGTACCTTATGGCTGTCAGGTGCTGGTTGAGATCCACATCTGTTCTCCAATCACCACTCATCACCAATGTATAGCTCACTTGTATAGAACACAGCAAGCACTATTGTTGCAGAGTCTATATTTATTTTGGCTTGATTTTGGATTTATTTTATGAATGGTTTTAATTGTGGATACTTAAATATATTAGGAATACAATATCATAGGATTTTAAAGTGGCGCGCTGCGTTGCTTGTCTGCTGCAGTTTCGATCACAACAGCTTCACTCAAGTTGACAGCCATTTTGTTCAAGTAGCGGAAGTTCAGGTACCAGAGATCGGAAGGATAAAGGATGAATGTGTGTAATTGCGTGATGTGTGTAGGTGTAAAAATGGCCAAACCACCTCGGAACATGCCAACTAAATATACGCAAAAATGCAATTTTTGTGCCTTTTGTCAAAAAATTAAGTTGGTACTCGCTAAAAATGTTTGACGTCTCCTTTTGGTGTTTGGCAATAGAAAAAGTGAGTTCGTGTTTGGCATTAGAAAAAGTGTGAAAGTTAAAATTGATTCAATCAATTAAATACCCAGATAAATATTATGTCTGTGTGTGAGTTTTTTAAATCTTATCAACAAAAATCCTTCTAGCATTGAAATCACAAAATTTTACTGGTATTTTTAGATATCTTTGTTTGCAGTTTTAATGCTTGAGTTTTAAAGACATTTGGAAGAAAAAAGAAAAAAAACTGTCAATGTATCATTAATAATGATACTTTATAGTTTATTTTGCTCCATAAATATCAGATCAGTTCTAGTAAAAGGTTTTTCAGATGCTAGTGATGGAAGCAAGAGAGGTGTGACCTTCTTCAAAATAAAATATCCAAAGATGTTCCAAAAACATCAATCTAACAATGAAGCTGCACTTGCTTCCATGGAGACCTTGGATGATAAAGTGGATACACCAAATGATGGCATGGAAAATGTAAAACTGGAGCATGTTGTGAGTTATATAGTTATTATTATTGTTCTCAGTAGCAATTATTCTTTAGGTATACAATTAAAATAAAATTGCTAATGACCTTAATCCGATAACCTATGATTTACGTTCGAGAATTTTGAGCCGAAAACGTAAACAAGCTTGCGCAGCCTTTGAGCCATTCGCACGACTTGTGTAGTGCTTGCATCTACCACAGTTATTACATCGGGTTGTAATTACTTATCAAATATTCCACAAACATTTATAAGTTTAGGAGGGCGCCGCCGCTAATATTTATATTTGGCCCGATCATCGTACTACGGGCTATGCCCGTAATATTCACTTTTGGCCCGATCATCGTACTACGGGCTATGCCCGTAATATTCACTTTTAGCCCGATCATCTACTACGGGCTATGCCCGTAATATTTACGTTTGATCCGATCATCTATTAAGGGCTATGCCCGTAGTTGTAGGTTAATAAACTTTTTAATCTATTTTTTGTAAAATAAAAATAAATTATCATTTATTGAGAATGTAATTCAAATTCAATAAAACAAAATAAAAGATAATATTATGCTATATGTGATTATGGAACAAATAAAAAACACGAGTGTTTGAATAGAGTAATTATTACAGTATGAATTCCATTTGCACTCTATGGCATTTTAAGATTTCATTTCAATGTATTATTGTGATGCATGACAGCTATTGCACTTCAGTTGACTATTTCTCCCCAGCAAATGCTTCGAATTATTGTAATTTATAACATTTGTGTAGGACATTGAAGAAGACAATGGTAAAGTTGCCACCAAACTTCCATTAAAAGAGAGAATACGTCAGAAGAAATTTATTATAGGTAAGATTTTAAACATCATTATTCACTGGTAAAATATAATTAGGGTTATTTGGTTTATTTAATACTGACGCAGGCAACATATTCTTAGATTTTTTTAGTTGCAGATGGCTCACAACGATTCCATGTGGTGATCATTGCAAAAGCCCATGTTCAAGAGTGTCTCTCTATGCTGTTATAATAAAAATAAAACTATCACTTATCCAACAGAACAATAACATAATTACAATTGTGCAAATTTTCACTAGAACCATTTCAAACTTTGAAATTGAATTATACACGTTTTTAAATCATGTTGAATCACTATCTGCCTTGTGATGTATTTAGTTTAGTATCAACTATTTTCATAATAAGTTAATGCGCAAACTACAAAACCCATATTGAACACAAAACAACAATTTCAAGATTTCGCAATTACATCATTTTTCTATTGGGTAAGCACTATGTAAGGTGCAACTTATCAGTATATTTGCCAAAACCAATGTTCGTCCATAAAATATATTAACCATAATAGTATTAAGAGCATATAGTGGGCAATAGCATTATCTTGCTAATTACACGAAATCTGATATGCATGGAGATCATATTAAATGGGACAGTCCAGCAGTTGAACAGACTGATGGGCACAATGGCATGTCAATTGATTTGCACAGTGGCATGTCAATTGATTGGCACAGTGGTAGTGACACTGCTATCTGTGCCAATGAGCCCTGGTAGGGGCAAACTTTTTTTAGTCACAAATGTTTGTATCAGAGTCGTCATGGATATACTTATCTATATAAGTATGTATATCTTTATAATTATCTAGTAGCTATAATACCACATATCCTAGTTTGGGGCTAGACCAATATGTGTCAGTGGCCAGAATATTATTATTATCACCATCATTATTTCGTGAGTTATTATATTATTCTCTCACATTTATATGGACTTTAACATCTAAACTATTCATATTTTCTTCATGGCTTACGGTTGGCCGCGTCCTGTGTTTGACAATGACTCGCTTTGTTTAAGGACTATTGTATCGCGCGAGAGAATGTATCAAGGCCATCCTGTTCACTTAGGGTTAGGTTGATGTTGCGACTTGTAACCGTAATATAATCTGACTTCTTGTCAAAAACAAATATGTTTTATTTAAACCATGTCCACGTGATTGCACTTAGTTTACGGTTGTAACATATTAATTACCTATACCCAGAGACATCTTACCGGTTATTGATCATGACAATGTATTTATCAGTTAGTGTGTCAATAAATTACACATTCTTGGTAACGTATCTGCAGATTAAGTGCGAATTATTACTAACTGTCCACGAATAAGTTAAATATATTTCTAGGTCTCATTGAGATAATTAATTAAAACAAAGACTATTATAGGCTCCACTGACGATAAACCAAATGAAGCGCGTCAAAATTCGACGCGTTCAAATGGCGTGGCGTACTCGTGTTTGAAAATGCACTGTCCGAATAAGCAGGGCACATTCGGATAGCATCCGTTTCGATATATCGTCACTGGAGCCTCTCCCAAAAAGACCCAAATTAATTGTTGTCACACTATTGTCAGCCAGCTGATTAAAACCTGAGGGACTGAATCTTTTTATGTGTAGATGACATCATAGTTTGCGGCGTGATTCTGCTCGTGGTGCTGGCCGTGATCATTGGCATTGTGATCGTAGCCCACGCCGGGCCGCCCGTCGCGAGGCCCTTGCGTCTTGGTCGCTACATCACGGCACCTACTAGTTGCGGACCAGTCGAGGGGTAAGCATACATAGATACAAAGTTAATATATATATAAACTCATTTTTCGTATAGTGAATATCCATAACATTCCAATTTTAATTTAAAAAGTACACAGTATAAAAAAGATCGGGCGTTCGGCGCAGACGTCGAAGCCATTTTCAGACATAATAGAGACAGGTGCAGGTGCGTCTGCATCTAACTTGTATTTATTCACTATTTGTTCATCACTAATTTAATGTATGAATATAGATTTCTATATTTAGTAAACAATTTTTCTTTCAGAATTCTGGATGAGGGGGTGTACAAGTTCTATAGCATTCCATATGCTGTGCCACCAGTTCTAGAAAAAAGGTTCACTTACGCTCAACCTTTGAATAATATTGAATTATGCTGGAATGTAAGTCGAGATGCTCGTGCACCTGGCTCATTATGCTTACAATTATTGGAAAATGGCACAATTATTGGTGAAGAAGATTGTTTGACTTTGGACGTGGTCACTCCACATGTGAGGTATGACTCGCCTCTCCCAGTAGTTGTTCTCATCGGAGCTAATTCCTTAACCGGTGGAATAAGTCCCGCTCAACCGTCGGCATTGTATGCCCGCACCAAAGAGGTTGTGTTTGTACGTCCCAATTTCAGATTAGGCGCCTTTGGGTTCTTGGCTTTGGACATTTTATCCAAATCTAAACATCCTCCATCATCTGGAAACTATGCGCTCAGCGATCTGATAGTCGCGTTGCAATGGGTTCAGTTGAACATTAAACATTTCGGTGGAGATCCTACATCCGTGACTTTGTTAGGACACAGGGCGGGAGCAACACTGACTGCCGCTTTGACTACCGCATATCAGGCCCAGAAGCTATATTCCCGAGTGTGGTTATCTTCAGCTTCAGTAATATTCCCTGGAGAACCCCTGGAACAAACTCAAAAACAAAATGAACCATTTAAAGAAATGACAAAATGCAATGACGTTGATTGCCTACGCCGTATCTCAGCTACACAGATATTAACACCAGATATTTGGGTGGAAAACAACATCGGCACTCTACCCACAAAGGATGAAGTAAAACAGTCACTGTTGGTATTAGATGGTGATTTATTACGAATGCACGCTTATGACACCTGGAGCGCTCAGAAAAAGGGGATATTAGGAAAGGAGAATGTATTCAAACCTATGGTTTTTGGTACAACACAGCATTCTAGTCATTCCGATCTTTTAAAGAAGAAACATTTGAATTGGACTGCCGCTATAGTTGAAAAAACGGTAAATGAAAGCGTAATCGGTGAGAAAAATTTAACTGCGTCCGTATTTGTACACGTCAATAAAACTTACGAGGGGTTGGTTCAGTTGATTTCGGCTATTCGCACCCTGTGTCCCCTGGTAAGTCTGTCTGGACTACGTCTCATGGTGCCGATGTATGTGGCGATGGGTTCAGGCGCCGGCGGCGGTTTGGGCGGGTCAGGAATTGCGGGGATCAATGCTGATGTGGAAGCTATTCTCGGAACATTTGACTCTGAAATGCCAGAGCAGCGTCGGTTTATGGCAGCCATGCAATTGTTGTTTTATAATTACGTATGGCACGGTAACTTACCTGGTCCCGAGAGTGGTTTAATTGAGGTAGGACAGGACGTGCTGCCTCACCAAGGAACGCCTATTTGCGATTTACTCATACGTGAAGATATAGTACCTAGATATGCGCACATTGATTAGGTTTTTTTTAATAATTTATTTTACAGCTCTGGATACATTCTCTTTTTAAGCTTCATAGATAATAAACTTAAATTTGTCAATAGAATGCTGGTATATCATATATTATTACTATTTGGGAGTTTTGATGTCACGGATACTACGTTGACTAAGCGAAAGTTCCAACTGACCTCTTGCATTGGGCAGTCTCTTATTGTTACAGTCACACTTTTTTTAATGATTCACGATCTTTTTATGATTGATAAACCAAAATAAACCATATTTATATATCAAACATATGTATATAAACTAATATTAAATACTAAAAATATTGAGAAAAAAAACCGATGATGCATTGCTCATGTTGCCGCTAAAATTACGTTGATTAATTTGTGACACTCACTGTTGTCTTTCTATCTATTAAATTATAAAGTATGAAGCCTAATGCAACTTTTAGCTAAGTTTTTGTTATATTTAGTATATAAGATTACATAATAAAAAAAATTATAACAAAAAATTGTTCGATTTGTTTGTGTGAAATTGTCAGGGCATTTGACTATTTCTAGAATTTAATCTAAAGCCAAAAATAAACAGTGTATAAGAAAACAGGTCTAGTCATAATTATTTAAGAGTTTCACTAATTTTAACTAAACGCCATTCATCTTGAATCAATCTACTCAACTTCTAAAATTTTATGCGAATCCAATAATGGATGAAAAAAAATGAATAGTCAAATAATCTAAATAATAATAATAATATACTCTGAAATAGTCAAAAACCCATATATTATTTAATCATTAAAATTCATAAAAATGTACCAAATTTCATTGCTTGCCATTTTGTATTAATATTATAGTGTAAGTGTAATATGCGTGTTGACCATAGATATAATGAATATAACGTCCGTGATCTGAGATCTTCTATCTGCATCTAGACGACTTTTACAGGAGAAACAAAAAACCGATTTATTTATTCTGCGTTGAGCATATAAATATATTTCATCTGTTTTTAAATCTGTCTAACGATAAGAACATAAAATTGTTATTATTTTGAATTTCTTGTTTCTGTATATGAGGGGTATAAAAAGCAAAGGCGCTGTTGTCCACTTTTTATAAAAATGGTATCATGACGTTAAGAGTAACATTGATACTGTCCTTATTGCCAACTGTCCATATATAGCCAATCAAGTTACGCTAGTCACGAATAGTAAGATGGCCGATGGATAGGTTTGTAAGGAAAACCCAAAGAGTAACTAAATATCGTTACGTTTATGCACTCTTACTGCATGATCAGTGGTGCCTTTGCTTTTGAACCTCTCATAAAGGAGATTATAGTTTTCAATCGGGACCTATAGTTATCAATGTTATCATAGAATACAGATATTCGTAACAAAACAAGAGGCTTTTAAATTAGGAGATTAATACTTCCTGTTCCGTCGTCTGCCAACAAATGACATTCAAAAACGGCTTTGTGAAAAATGTTAGATTTACAATAAGATGGTCACGGATTATAAATAACCCTTCGTAATTTTAAGACTGAACAACCTGCATTTTGATATTATTGTATTATGATCTCATGCGATCTGGTAGTCTTCATAAATTTGTATTGTATCTTGTAATTTAACTGTTTTTCGGTTACCTTTATGTTTAGGGATAATTTTTATACTTTTATACAGATATTTTGTACGTTTGATGAATCTCATTTTCTTAGTGTACTGATGCTGCTACTCTCAGCTGTAATATTGTGTGAGATAATTTGACACGCTTTTATTAATCAGTCTTCTTCACTTATTACAATTATGTCGACTTTTTTAACGCTTGGAAATGCCATCGCATCACATCGTACCGAAGTCATGAATACGATGTGATTGTATATGCTACATTACGGGAATCGCGCAAGCGTTAAGATGATCGAATGCTGCCATCAGTCCCCTGCCTTGCGATGACTAGTGTCGTTCGTGCATCACTCGGGACCTACTTGTTCGTAGTGTCGTATCACACGTATTACGTGCCATCTAACACTCGACCGTAGCAATAGCTGCTTAACCCAGATCAGCTAGAATGCTGATAGTTGTCCCACCGATGTTCAACAGTCATTCGTCTTCATTTATATGACGAAATTTTGTACTTATTAAGTTACAGTAATTTAGTGTTTGTCTTAAAATGATCCTATGATCTGTCCAAAGATTAATTGAACAAGTCGTAGCCCAGTCAAGCATCATTATGGCTGCTTTTAGATGTATGTTTCGTAGTAAGTTGACCTTCATGATGATAATACTCTTATGTTGCCAAAACGCTGTATGTGATTTAAGTTATTGCACTAGCTTTAGTAGCTTAAGTACAGTTTTGTAATTTGAACAAATAAATTTGTGTAAGACTGATTTGTGCAGTTTCAATCATGAATATGTCGTGCTGTGTATTATATATATAAAAGTACACCGGCGCTCTAGGGGTTTTAGACCCGATACGCGATCGAAATTATTTAAGTCAATCCCTGTCCCGTGCCACTGACTTTTTTTCAAATTCATATGTGGTCTCTATTCTAGATACCAATGTACAATGGAGAAGAAAAGTTCAGGAGGTAACCTGCATACCCACATGGGTACGTGAAATCTACCATTTCTCACTGGCCCAGCTTTGTTAGACTACGGTTTAATCACCTCCTTAGGGAATTGCGAGCTCTGTCGTGGACGTTCGAATATAGACTGGAGGTGGATGATATTACGCTCTGAAAATGAATCTTAAAATTACGACTTTCTAGAAAATGAAGAAATATCTAGCCGTCGCACGTATGAGGAAGAAGGCGCATGGATTATTACAGACCGAAAAAATCTTTCACCAAAAACAAGTCATTTTTTAAAACCAAAAAAGTTTATAGTGTGATTTTTAAGTAATTATTTGTGACGGATTTTCTTATAATTTTTGAGTCAATTTCATTCTTAACATGAGACTGGCATATATGAAGGTGAAATCCCCAATCCGTATTCGTCCCCACTTAAAGGGTAGTGTTCCTTCCGAATTAGAAATCCTCAGTGGTACGGGACATGATGACGATATACGGGTGATGCCGGAACGGGAGGGGGGATGAAAACTAATTATACTTTAGTAATGTTAGATTTCTAGATAGAACACATTTTAGGAAGCTTTCAGTAGTAAGTCTGTATAAATCTACGGTTAGTTCAGACGGAGCGCAAGTCTGTGCATTTTTTTAAGAGTGAACACGTTTTACCTCACTAATACACAACTTATAGAAAATGTTGTAACCAGATTTTTAAAATTTGAAAAACAGATCCTCTTTATATAAGGGACAAATCTGGTTGCGTAATCACTACGCAATTTCAACCTAGTGAGCAGCCAACTAATCAAACCGTGACTACGCAATCGGTGCAGGTGTTAAAGACGTAGGTGCAGTGAGTAATTGCATTAGACGCTAACTAAATGCAGACTGCGTAGTGGGTTCCCGACCTTTTTCTGATGAAACTGAAGAAAACACTGATGATGATTTTGTTAATATATTTATTACTAAACACACAAACAAAATCGTATCTAAACTGATCCAGAATATATTGAAAACCACATGTTTATAAAATTTATAACACCACATGCAACTAAAAATTATTATTTAAGCGAAACAATATTATTATTCAATATAGTCTCATACAAAATTAACATTCATATTATAAAAAGCACGTTAATGAAAGAATAGTCAAATATACTTTACATTTCAGTATCTGTGTCACGAACAGGTTGAATAGGACTTGAGATAAATTTTAGATTTGAGAATAATTCGAATAAAGATAGAAAACGGCATCGGCATTACATACACACAGTGGCGCCTTTTTCCATGGTCCTTCGGCGAGGATCGAACCCCAGTCTTCCGTGTGACAGGCGGGGATACTGACCACTATACTACTGAAGAATTGTGATAGGCCCGGACAACTTCTTCCCACTTGCTACGCTCCTGTAATGTAGCAAAGTGGCTATCCATGGCCCACTTTTCGCCCCCGCGGGAAACGAGACGTGCGGGCATCGGTATTAATTCACACATTATACCATTAACGTATGAAGCTTTTATAAATAAAGAAATTATGCAAAAAAAAGAAAATGTTAATAGTCTTTTCATCATTTCAAGCGCGCGTTGTAAAATCAGGTTGAAGGATGCTCCGGGTAATGGGTACCACCATTATTGATTGCGATTTTCAAGATGCCTAAGCGTTGAGATTATGGCAACAGAGTCAGATGGGCGCACTGTATATAACTGCAACCTCATTAATAATTACTAAAAGAAATATCTTTTTTTTTCATTTCGGCAGGTGGAGGATCAATCCCCCTTGATCCTCCTCCTGGCTACAGCCTTGCTGAAAGGGCTTCAGAAAATTCCATTTTTGAAGTGGAAGAAGGGATACAGTATGAGGCTGGGATCGATGATTGAGAAAATGTAAGTGTAGCACACTATTAAATGACTCAGACTGCGCGAAACTCCAAACTTTAAACGCGTTTTTCTCTAAACTACTTTTTTCGATACGTTTGGCATGATATCTCAAGTTTTAAATTATCCATTTACTTGAAAATTAGCACTCAGCTTCTCTATATATCAAAGTATCGCACTAAGTAGCGGTTTCTGAAGTTTTTTCCCTATTTAAAAAATCCATAACTTGAAAAAACTAGGTCAAAACACAATTTTTTATGCACACTACCGCCATTTTGCATAAAAAAACTTTCAAAACTTCCCTACTTAGTGCCATAACTATATTCATCAACAATTTCAAAGATTTTTTTTTTTCAGATTACTGGAATCCTGCCAACCAGGAGGCAATATTTTTTTGCGAGCTACAACTTTGTCGCCTCATATAAACACTTATGAACCCCATAAAATGGCGGCGTCTTGGTTCGCCATTGGACACGTCTCGGTTCTCGCGGGGACGAAAAGTGGGCCACAGATAGCGAAAGAAATGGTCTCCTCCTACCCCAATTCTTCGGTAGTTTAGTGTGGTCAGTATCCCCGCCGATCACGCGGGAGACCGGGGTTCATTTCCCCGCCGAAGAACCACGGAAAAAGAAGTAACTATATGTGTGTAATTTTACTCGCCTGCACCTATTTCAATTTTGGATTTATTTATTAGTGTACTCTCTTATACTGTTGAAATATTAATAAATAATTGATAAAAAAAATTACAGGAAAAATATTTGTTTTGTAGCGTCAGAAAAAACACCTAAAATTTGAGCGTTTGCACCAGAATACTTCCATAATCGTTTTATATTTGTTGTTTCATTTAATTTCCTTGAAAGTGAATTCACATTTGCCCACGCCGAAGTATTGTTATTGCTGAATCCAGGAGCCTCAGATCGGAAGGTACCTAAGCATATCATGGACAAAATCTGATAACAAAGTCATTCAGGGTGCCCGCATCATTTGTGCGGAGGTATTTAGAAATTTTATCGACTTAAGCCCTCTCGGTACGGTCAACTGTGTGTTCACCTTAAATGATACTCATTATACTTAAAAATAATAGGCAATCTGTAATCGCTATTAAAAATGGTTTTGATATATATTTTTTGTAATTATTCATATAATACCGATATGTATTGTAATATAAAACTCACAATACACAATATCCTATCGGCACGTCATTTTACAAAATCAGGTTTGTTAATTAAATCTAGGCATTTGCTGTGAAAAATTATATTTTGTTATAATTTCATCATCTTGTAAACATGTAACAACCATTGTTGATTGAAAATCAATGATCAATGAAATTATTAACATGACATGATTCAATGGTTTCTCTCCCTCAGGGGAGAGATGACCTTCTGTATGTTTTCTTTACCAATCTTGTTCATTTTCCTCATCATTGTGGGTGATTTTGGAACCTGTTGCACTTGTTCAGACTCCTTTTTCATTTTGTCAATAACTGAATTCTGTTTCGCAATGGTCATGGTAAGCTCCTCGTTTTCTTGGCGGAGCAGCGATAGCTCTACTACCACAGATTGTTGATCGTGAATCTGAAATATTTTTTAGATGGATAGTTAGATGAGTCTAGCGTAGTGGATAAGGCCTCATCCCAAATTCGAGATTCGAAAGGTCTCGGTTTCTATTCCCGGCTGGCATTATACCTTCTGTGTTCATGAAGTCCTGTAAAACAGTGAGTTCCGGTAGATGCCCCAATAGCACTGATCGTTAACTAAAATTTTGAGGACAATATCAGATAGTAATCGATCATCTTAAATCACGCTCAAAGAGCCACATTCTCTCAAAAAAAAAGGAAAAGTAATTTCTAACGTCAAAATTCAGAATAATTTATAAATAAATAAGAGTTTAAATCGGTAAAGCTCACAAAACTTTCAATAGACCATTGTGACTTACTACTGTAAGATATGAAAAGATGTATGATTGTTGATGGACCGAAAGAGCTGTATTAGAATGAAGCAAGTGGTAGTCTCTGCTTATGTCTTATGTGTCTGCATACTGTCTATCCCTATGGAAAACTGGCGTAATCTATGTATTATACGTATTGTCAATATAATTGATAATACCATGATGTGGCGTCGGAATAATAACCCTTTGCACTACGGTGCGCGGAATGTTTGATACAATACAAAATTATTTTAAAGTATCTGTAAAACGTTTTCCTAATATAGCCGAAAGAGACTCGAGTTGCTAGTTCGCCCGAGCGAAAAAGGCGTCAAGTGCAAAGGGTTGGCGAAATTCTCTTCCCGTAAATGCCGCGACAACAATGAAAGATACCGTAAATGTACAGTCCCTGTGGAATAGCATAAACGTACGGTCCGTGCGTCGAATCAATTTTGTAAACAGAAGTGAACATTACCTGTATTTGAAGACGTTGGTTTTCAGCTTCAAGTCGGTTGATCTCAGTTTCAGCTTGCGCTAATAAGACGCGGGACTGTTCTGATGCAGCCGTGGCCCGGTCGGCATGCTCTTTCAGTAGTTTACATAATATATGCTTTTCTCTAACCTATGGAAATAATCTTTTTATTGTATTTCCAACATGATTGCATCCAATCAATAAGAAAATTGCCTTGATATGTTTACAGAACTTTATCTATGTAAATGTATCCACACGTAAAACTGATAAACCAAGATACCGGGGATTTTGAAAATAAGGCACAGTGGAAAAATTAAGTCGCAAAGCGGCAGTGGCGACAGGTAAAAAAAATCAAAAGACAAAAAAACAAAATCTTTGAAAGTTTAAACTTTATATTTGGGTTATTTAAGAAAGTAATGTTCAATTGTTTATGTCATTACAAACAATATGCAGTTTATATGGGTACTGGATAGTTTCTCAAATGGAAGCCGAAGGGAATCGGCATTTAAGGACTCTGTTAACAACGGCCGGGATTTATACAAACTGCATTAATAGGGCGCCCTGATTATATGTGAGCAAATGGGAATCAATGATGCAGTTTCGAAAATTCTAGGGGTGTTTTAGGGCGACATTCAGTAGGTATATCTCCTTAAAACACGCCCATAAATATTCTTGCAAACATTTGCTGTCTGTTCTCAAAGAATTCCCGAAAATCATTCCATATGCAGAATCGGTGACAGTATCGAAATAATTTCGAAGAATAGTGAGATGTAAGTTTGATTAAAAAAAAAAACATTGTAACCACTATTGTGAATGGCTTTTGCCGAAATTAATTAGACTTCGTCTGTTTCAAATTATACACGATAGATTACTGTTAGCGCTCAACAGGCCATTATCGATATCCCAGTGTGGCGACCTACTTCACTAGATAGCACCGAGCATCCTCAACAGATTGCGCAACTCTAAAGTGACGACATTAGAAATCTGAATCACGCGTATGTAGTTAGCGTATATACAACGTCCAGACATCTTCCGTCGGGTCAGTGGCAGGCCCCGCCAGATATAAACCCGTCTGGTCGGAAGATCTTCCCTTTTCCGATACTGCCACTCCAGCCACATCTCGACCCTATAACTGGTGACGTAATCATCAACGTCATCATGAGTCATAACCATATCGCTATACCAGCAATAGTACGAATATCGATACTCGGTCAGTATGTTTTCTTTAGTAGTCATAGGCGTAGCGATTACCTATGTAGGTAAGTAATTCTATCTAATCTATTGCAAATCGATATGCGCTCTATTGCGGGGGCATTGATTGTGGCTTGTCGAGCGGCAAGACCACAATAGATGTTATCCTTACAAGTTACTTTTGAGTTGCAGGCGCATTATAATTTACTTGAGTTGTAAATGCCACGAATGATGTTCATTTAGGAAACAAGGTTATATGAGGGACATGCGTATCCATAACCACGCGTATCCATGCATAACTCTAGTATAGTCAAGAAAACGCTAAAATTAATACAAAACCACTAGATATAGGCCTTACTCATAAAACGCAAATAAAGATTGTTTTCGGCCGTTTGCGACAACGTTTTTGACAGTCTAATAGTTAAAGGGCCGACTAATTATTAGTTACTATTTTTTTTATAAGACTACTCCCGCATTAGAATTATTTCCTGTGTCGCGGGGACTTTACAAACATTCAAATAACGGAAACACAGAACACCCAGACTCAGAACAACAATTTGTGGTTTACACAAAGTTGTTGTCCCGTGGGGGGTCGAACCCACAACACTAGACAGCGCAGTGGACGCTTAAACCACTGCGCCATCCGTGCAGTCAATACCATTAGAAATGATTGTTTTTTTCTATAGCTTTATTTTGAAACGAAGGCGCTATGCAACCGGCATAATAATAACATATCATCTCCTTCCATGATTGCTACAAAAACTGATCGAGGGATACCCAAGTTAAATATTTTGTGGTTCAACACATATTTACTACGTTTTTTTGGGTTTCAATAATTAAAGATTGTATTTTTATTTCTGTTTTGTTTTTATATTTAAGTTATTATTACCATTATTTTCATTATCAACTACATGGCAGGATTACAATTACAGGCATTACAATGGTAAGAATGCCCCCGTATCACTGTGAACTTCACAGCATTTAACCTGCGTGAGCAGATATGGAAGGCCACTTCGCATAAAATGTATGTAAAAATTTGCTAATGTAAAAAAATATTAACCTGTGATGAAGCAAAAGTAACTCTAGATAAATGAATAAACTGCCCAGTTTGTACTTAAAAAAGAAAAAAATGCGTGGAATTGAAGCTTTAGTATGTCAAACTACTAACAAATTTATAATCAGCTCATCTTAATCTGGAAGCTGCACAAACAGTAATGATTAAAGTGGTAACAATATAAATATAAATGAAACTAAATTATTATTAAATAAACCTGAGTAAATATAATTCCTATGATACAAGGTTTAGTACTCCTGATCGTACAACCAAAAGGTCAATGCACTAGTGCTAATCTTCCTGGTGGGAACTATAGTTGTTTTGCATGCAATAACAATACTGACCTCATCACGTAGAACTTTAATTTGAGAGCTTGATTCTTTCTTCAAGAGTTCAATATCTTCAACTAGTTCAGTTTTAATAGAACCTAATTCACGATAAGCTTCTATCTCAACATTCTGTAAGCTCTCAATCAATGAGACATTGTGTTTCATGATCCTTTTGTGTTCCATGTCTAAAACTGCCTGTGATTTTACCATATTTAACATGGTCTGTTTATATTCATTACATTCTGATGTGGTGTTGTTCAGTTTTGATTGTACAGTGTTCAATTCGTTTTTTAAAATTTCATTTGAGTTTGACAATGTTTGTAATTTCTCTTCAAGAATTTCTAACTCATTTTCAGATTCTCTTAGACGTCTTGTTAATACTTGTACAACCTCTCTAGTTGTGTTTAGGGATGTTTCAAATACATTCTTTTGCCATAAAGTTTTTTCTATTTTAACTGTCATTTTATTGATTTCATTTTCGAAATTAATCAGCTTTGTTTTAAAATCTTCTTTGATTTCGTCTCGTTCTTTGGTAAGCTTTAATATTTCAGTACTTAATTTTTCATTGTCATATTTTAGAGAGTTTATTTCTTTTTTTAGTGTCATCTTCTGTTTCTCAGCAAAAGTTTGCACTTGTTTTAATTCTCCGATTTCATTTTCTAAACATTCAATTTTATTTTGTTGTCTTGCACAATGATCTTGGATATTTCGACTGCGCTCTTCAAACTGTATCTCGCATAGTCGTAATTTTTCGCGGTTTGTTTCATCAATTTGTTCAAGTTTATTTTTCATTTCATTTTCCTTGTCAATTAATTGTTGATTTAATTTTTGTAAAACTTCATGTTTTTCTTTTGTTATTTCTCTTTTTATTGTTTCTATTTCATCTTTATAGTTAGATTTTATGTTTTCTTGTTCTGCTTTACACTTGGTTACTAATGCCTGTTTTTCTTCCTCTACCTTAAATTTTAATGTTTCTATTTCAGTCTTATACTCGCGTCTAATACTCTCATTAGCCTCTAATGCAAGAGCATGGTGTTTTTTCACCAATTCCAATCTTTGTTTAGTCTCTTCAAACTCTGTTTCAATACCAGTAAGTTTTTGCTGTAAATCTTGGCATAAGCTATCTCTAATAATAACAATATCCTCAAGAGATTTAAGTTCTAATTGTTTATTGGATGCTTCTTTTTCTAATTTTTCACACTGATCCTCTAATTGCCTTATTTTATCTTTTACATCCAATAAATTATACTCAACTACATCATTACATAGTTCTTGTGACATATTATCTTTTATATCTTTCAAAGACAACTGTGACAGTTGTTGATTTATCTTGCTGTAATTATTTTTTGACATTTCAATAATTTGTTTTTCCAGTAGAGAAATTGTATTCCTAAATTCTTCAATTTGTTTGCTGTATTCTGTTATTGTAAGATCTTTGTTTCTAAAAAATAATATATTTTTTTATAAATAAGTGTTATTTAATGTATGTAAGTAAGGATTTAAGTCTGTAAGTAAGGATTTAAGTCTGTAAGTAAGGATTTAAGTCTGTAAGTAAGGATTTAAGTATGGATGATTTAATTTTCAAATGTCTCTTATATGCTGATGGTCAAATATTACTTGCATCGTCGGCACGGGAGTTACAAGACATGTTAAATGTCGTGAATGAGGCTTACAAGGAGAAAGG
>WUAW01038624.1:10139-35558 GCA_017165845.1 Thaumetopoea pityocampa | reverse complement strand
TAATTACAATAAAAACTTTACCTAATTTCTACTTCTTGAGCCTTGATAATTTCACTATGAACTTCATTTTTTGTTTTCATAATGTTTGGTCCAATTTTTTTGCTGATGATGGTAGGAGTTTTGTTAACAGTCGCAGACTTTAATGGCTTGGGCTGTAAATAACATTCATGTACTACGTCTGGATCATATAAAGAATTTAATACAGTTCTAGATTAAATAATCACAAAGGGTTAAGTCAGAAAAACTCCTTTTACTCCATCCATGCTTTAACCACAATCTCATTTTTTAATATGTACACCATTTCATAAGTTGTTTGGATGTTATACTACTAAGATGAAGGTATTTTAAAAATTACTATTTTCACTACCTATATATTATAGAAGGGCGTCGTTAAGGGGGCGCAGGGAAGGGCAGTTGCCCCCTCCCCTAAAGATTCAAGAAAATGTAGCCAAATGCAAAGAAATCAAATTCCTCAGTTCACTCACTTAACTTACTTGATCGGTCAAAATCAAGCAAGTCTTGTACGTGGAAACTCGAATAAATTCACTCATTCCATTCTATTTCGTCCGCCCTGATAATATAGTCTTTACTTACAAGATTTTCATATAAGGTGGTCGAGAAGTTTACAAAAACTCCCGACGGTTGTGTTTTAATTAACGTAAACAAAAAAAAAAGGAATTCGCTCGACTACTTTATTATTAAAATCTTGTAATTGTCAATAGAACATTTCATTGCCTCCAAATTCTTTTACTCAATTATTCTTTTATTCTATATTTTGTCCCAATTTCTTTTTATTCTATTATTCTAATAAATATAACAACTTTATTTACAAGTTTTATTTATTGTACAGTCAAGAGCTTGTGGAGCTTTACACATTGGACTTTAAACCGTTCTTACTATAATCAGCGTAGGTGTAAGAGTCGCACTACCAGTGTAAAGCTTCATGTGCTTGTACTGTATTTAAAATTCATACTTTTCGCATTGATATTATATAATATACTTCTTTAACAATGTACACAGAAGATGCAACATTTTTATTTTTGCCTGTCTCTATTCACTGATCATCTAAAACCAAGTAGATGGAATTTGGCAGGTTTACTGATATATTGCTTACAAGTCCCAATAGAGATCACAACTTCGTTTTATCATAATTGGATAAATGATAAAGACGTTATGATGTTCCAAAATCAAATGAGTTTCTCCAAAACTACACACCTCAAAACCGTCTAGGGATATTTTACATTTGTTGGTGTACTTTAAAAAGTATCAAGCCTATGAAATGGTTTTTAATGTCAAATTGTTGCTGGCACATTTGTATTAATTCCAAATTCAAATAAATAAAAAGCTTGTCAAGGGCGGGAAAATTGTATTTAATGGAACTTCGTCCTTATTAATGTTTTGCGTTTTCAGGTTTTTCGTTTAGTTTTTATTTAAAAAAAGTTTTCTTTTAGACAATAATCCTTTTGGTGTTTTTAGCGCCATGCAATGACGATATTTAAACCGAAAAGGAATGGCTCGTGCTGTGGACATGCATGAAGGTGGCACTATTCAAAGGAATGTTGCAGATAGGATTGGCACTACACGAAACGTAACGTCCAGATTATGGTTTCGCTATCGGCTAACAATCGAGGTAGCTGAGAGACATCAAGGCAGTCATCGAGTCACCACCTCCAGGCATGACCGTTTTTTACAATCTATAGTGAGCTTATATGAAAGCGTTGATGAAAGTAGAAGAAGCGAAAGATGTATGTTAGGATCGTAGCAAGTGGAAAGAAGTGGTTTCTGCCTACCTCAGCGAAAAAAAAGGCCTGACTGTATGTATGTATATATAGCGAGAAGACAACCCAATTCTACGGAGTTGCAATTGCTTTTAAGGCTGTGGGAACCACACGGCTTATTATTAAATAAGTGATTAAACTGTGAGGAATAGATTGCATGAAGTCAGCCTTCACGCCCGCAGGTCGCTGTTGATATCACCCTTACGCCGAGGCAATCGCAGAGGCAGACTTCTATGGGCCAGGGAATGGAATGATCGCCAATGATCCACACTTATGTTTTCTTATGAATCCTGGTTTGGGTTCCTTCCGAATTCACACAGGATACGTGTTTGGCGAACACCTAAACGACAGGGTCGCCTTCGATGCCCTGAAGAAGTCCTCCCATATTAAGGTGGAACAATCATGGTAAAGGCAGGAACGCGCCTTGTCGGGATAACTGACCTCATTAAGATATAGGGCACTCTAACTGCTGGAAAATATTGTGATGATGTGCTGAGACTTGTAATTGCATACCGATTGCACATGAGGCAAAATTATGTATTGATACACGACATTGCTCGTCTGCATACGGCAGGAGCAGAAACTCAGTGGTTACAAGAAAATGATGTCGCGGCTCTGTACTGGCCCGCCCAAGCCCTGAATTTGAACCTGTTTGAACATGTGTGGGATATGCTCCAGTAGATCATTATGCAGTTTCCCGGGTATTCTGAGGTCGGAGGGTGAACTTTATGAGGACTTCCGCCTAATCTCACAGGAACACTGACACATTGATTTTGAGCATGCATAACCACTGCCAATGTGTGATTAACGCCCGAGGTGCTTTTACAGATTATTAATTTTATTTAAATCGTAATTTAAGTTTCCTACCTAAGTTAGTTTTTATTTTGAACACCGATTCCTAAATCAAATTTTCAGCCTAAAATGTATATCCTGTTATTTTTACAGAAAAAAAAAAAAACAAAAAAAATTAAAATCATACTAATTTTTTATTACATATCCTGATATATGTATACTTAAAAATAAACGTTGTAAACAAACGTTTTAACTATGTATATTTAAAAACAAACTACTCAGACAGACTAATTAAAAAAAATAAAGGGCTTCTGAAACCGAATCCGTTGATATTTGTTTATTCGGGCTTCACGCAAAAACTAGGGGGTAGATTTTAGTTAAAATATTAGTCTTAAAGGTTTTATTCCGACTTAAATAATGCGGCATGTTTCATCAAAATTGTTCCAGTAGAATTGAAAATACAGCTTGATCCCTGTTTTAGTAGCCGCCGCTTAAGATACGGAGGTCAAGTAAAAGTGGTTAAAGGTTTGTTATATGTCTATGATTGTGTCGGGATTTGCCGTGTTGTGGAAAACTGACATTTCACGCGGGCGGAGCTACGGGAAAAAGCTAGTAGACTATAAAATAACTCGTATTTTAATATATCTTATAATACTCTGTAGGTTTTTAGTTATCTTTGAAAGACTAAAATATACCTAGACAATTTAAGGTGTGTAAATGACAAATTTCAATGTGGTTTTTCAAAAATTATAGATATTTTCTAAGAATATTTTTTAAAGTATATTTTATTATAAGCCACCGGGAGATGCTGAAATATAAGTATAACATATACATATATGAATAAAGTGTATCTATATGTATACAACTATCTGTATGTTTATCAATAAGCAGACCAATTTCATTATTTTTTTACTTTATATGAGTACTTTAGACCAAGTACTCAGATATTTTATAATTATAGTCACCAGGAAGCACTAAATTACCAAACTATTACCATGGTCAGGTTCAATGCAAATTTTGCAAAATATAGATTTCAGATTAGTTTTTCAATTTTTTTTTTTATAAGACAGATACTAAGGGGTTATGGTTTCAAGTTACATATTAAGGTTAGGGTTATGGCATTAAGTAGATGCTGCATCAAATAAATTAAAGGAACAACTTACCTTTGCAAATGATTTAACTCTTGGAGTAGAATTACACCGTGATTGTACACCAACATTCTTAAGTGGTGTTTTAATACACGATTGAGGTTCGGATCCATCCAAATTTGTGACCATTTGTTTGATTAGTATAATTTCTTTCTCAGTTTCTGGTATTTTTAGTGTTTTACTGTGATTTTTGGCTGGGACTAAAACAAAATTAATGAAAATTTTCCCACATGGATGTGTGTGTATGGAATATTAAGTAGCAGTAGTAAATTAAATTATTGATGAGAGATATATTTATTTATTTATAATACCTTAAAGCTAACTTGGAATCATCATCCCCAGTTCATATTCCTCCCCACTATAGGGGCACAGACCTCATCAAATAAGGAAGGGGATTAGTGTGAGTTGGTAAACTTCCCATATCCATGCAGGCATGCAGTTTCCTCACAAAGTTTTTCTTCTCTATTAAGTACATTGGTGTCTATACATATTCATACATGAATTAATTCATGTATGAATTAATTCATGTATGAATTTGTAATTACCCAATGGTATGGGACCAGGATAGAACCTAGAACCTTTGGATCGCAAGATGTGTCTGGCACCTCTAGACCACTGCTATGCTATGTAATTCAGAATACATTTTTATTTTTTCTAGATTAATTTAGCAAATTAACCAATAAAACAATAAGTAATGAGAAATTACATATCTTAAAGTGCAAAGAATTATCATTTTCATATCGGTTGGACAGTGGGACACAGAAGGCTAAAGTAATAACAGATAATAACTAATTTGATAACTTACAAAGGCTGAAATAAGTAGCTGTTGCGAAGCAGTTATGATTGATTAATACAGAAGGCATTAGGCATGACACCCATGTAGAGGTCCCTAAGATACATAGTTGTAGATAATATATCACCTTTTCACATTTTTATTCACATTTTTTATTTCATTCAGCGGTTATTCCCCAATTTAGTCTCAAAATTCAAAATCACCCTCGGGGCTCTGACATGTACATAGCGACCGACGTCTTATGCCAATAAGTACAGACAGTTTAACATACTCTCTGAAGCACGGAAACATATTATTTGGTATTAACTGATACCTATATATTGTACTGTAGGATGCATCTACTTGTACTACCAAATAAATATCGCTATGGAGCTTGAGTCTCGCTAACGTTACAGAAACATATTTTTTATGTATAGTATAGACTCTTATAATCTTTATATTTTAATAAAGGGACTAATTAAAAAAATTATAATTAATAACAATGTAATTCAAAGTCAACTTACCAACGGGTTCAAAACGTTTGGCTTTGGAAAACATAATTATGGATATGGATTTTATGTAATTAAAACACAAATTATTACAACTATAGAGCGTTCATTAATATAAAACTAAGTCGAATTCTCTTTAGGAACTTCCAACGTTGACTTTCGTTTGAACTCTGTATCACAGAACAATATTAACCTACGGTTTACAATACAAAACATGTTACGAACGCGCGCGAAAATTATTATTATTTTCAGAAAATAAAACCGTTACCTATACATTTCGTTTCACGCACACATCAAGCTACGTCAAGTTCATTGTTTTTTTTTTATAAGTATATTGTTTTGAGCTAAGTCTCAAATCTACCGCAAGTGCGGAGTACAGACCGCTATAAGATACATAAAGAATAAATAAGGTTAAAAACAAAGCAAGATTACACCATGTCAGCCCATAGACCTTCACTAAATATAGGCCTCTTCAAAAGATAACACTGAGCCTCTGTGAGCCTCCTGTATCTTGCTCGCGCCTTAACTAAGTCACACACTTCACGCTTCGAGATTTTCACTCTAGCTTTTACTTACTCAGTGTTTACGACTTTAACGTTCATCGGTTCTGGGAACTGTGTCCCATCCATGGTCAGATTTACATTCTCGCCTCTCTAGTTCTTCTACGATTTTTTATTTTTGGATTTTATCTTGCAGGAAAACATCAAACATAGCTCTACTTTGCTCGCTTTAGACTAAGTTTTCTTTTAATGAGTTGTCAGTAGCCATTTCCTGGATATATAGATTATTACTAATCACTAGTAACACGCTCTGATTATAAATTACCTTGTTCTTAAACTATTGCGGAGTTTCTGACGAAATATTAACGTTTCCGAATGTAATCCGACGCATTGTATTTAGTCATTGACTTTTTCTCGAATTTGGACTTATCAATTGAACGACGTGTCCTAGGCAGTGTTCTGACATATAATCCCTCTTGGATTATTTGGCGGAGCGAAACACGATAATTCACCATAATAAAGTTTTCCTTCTATGTCATACAGCATTTTGCTTAGGTCTACCAGCGACTCTGTCATGATGACTATATCGTTAGCAAATTAAAAATGAATAATGTATTCGTCATTGATAATAAAGCACAGTACATTTCAAACTAAAAGTTTACTTATATATACATACCATACCATGACTACAGCTTATCGTCTCCTTATCTTACGTCATGTTACAGACAGATCAGTTTTGAACTCTGATATAGGGAATTTTCGTACAAACACATTAATACTTCCACTTATCTAGTCGATACAGCACCGCCGCGGAGAAAGAATCACCGCTAAGCATAAAGACAGATTATAATTTTATTACCTTCAAAAGAATTCAGTAGTCTTCTCGAAAACTGCATTGTTCAGTTTAAACCTACGTTCCTTATAAACGTTGTATATACCTAGGGCTCATTTCCACCAAATCACTTAAAAGCCATAAATTAAAAAAGAATTCTCAAGATTCACATCGGTACTTTTGGATTTTTAATTCTCTTTGACAACTACCTCACAGATTCTTTCAGTAGTTATTGGGGTTTTTTTTTTCAACAATAAACTTTAATTTCTGACTTATGTAGGAATAATTTTAGAGAAAAAAATTGAACTACTATTGTTTACATCACTGTTACAATATCTTTTATTATAAATCGTGTTATTCATCTATATTCCCATTCCATTCCAAAACCACAATGAACCTATTATTTTTGGTCCTATTAGTATTGAATATTTAATATGCTCTAGTTTATTATAGTAGATGTCCGGGTCACACAAAGAATTCTTGATTCATCTTTTAAGCTATTTTGTGTAAGTTTCTCATTTGATGGCAAATGAGGAAAAGTGTAAGATTTTGATCTTAGGCTAATAGCTATGTAGGTAATGAATTTTCTGATCCCCTTTGGCGGACTAAACGTAGGAGTTATCTCCGTTTGTGTGTATAATTAATACTAGTTGTTGCATAAAACTTTAGCCGTATGGACTACCTACCTTTCTGATTGTTACTAGGTTGGAGGGGTAAAAGTTCGTTTACAGGCTGATGAGGGCCCGGAAGAAACCTCTAAAATGTTTATGCCTCAAACTCTCAGGGCGTGTTGCACTATGATAAGTCCTGTGCGAAGGAGAGATGGTTTAGCTACGAAAGAACTCCTAACAACCTTGCTCCCGAACTGCCTCCTAACAGCACTTGATAGCCCATAACACGAGACGAAGTTCGAGATTGCTTTTGCCACGCGAAAAATCGGGAAGCAGTGAAGCGTGACACCGTTCTTGTCGAAAGTTGTGGGTAATCATTGTATGGTTCTCCTAAGTTACCAGTTCAACTGCATCCTGATCAGCTGGTTTATGATACATTACTGTTTACAAAAGAAGTCTACAAGAATGTGGTGACTATTAGATGCCTACGAATCTTTTTAAGCGCGAACTTAACTGAGTATTAGTGCAGACTTCTGTCCTTGAACCAATCTCATTGTTTTAATATTCGCACTAAAGCGTTGATGCATTTGAGAAAAATGAAATCTCTATTTAGTCTTTTTAGGTCAACAATAGATAGGCTTTCGACTGTGCCTCGTCAATTAATCTAGTGAGCGTTACGACCCTGAAGCGTGCCCGAGTTTAGACATACCGTGTATAGTATGATTCCGTTTCTATGGTTAGGGCCACTGTTGGTGACACCAAATCCTTCTTGCTTATAGTTGGTGTCGACCAAGGCCTGATGCAGAGTCCATTTTTATTTAATAATGCTCAATGTCGCCATTATACAAAATCAGCCTTCATGGGTGCTAATGTATGTTGATGATAGATAAGGACTCGTTTAGTTAACGGGTTTCACCAAAGTGGAAAGTGAACATGTGGAAAGAAATTGTGAATGGCAGTTTGAGACAATGTGGTGAAGATCGTGTACAATTGTGTTCTGATACCCATGCAGAAATGCAAACCCGTCTACCATAATAAGTCGAGGTATTTTCCGAGCATTGTGCATCTTGAGATTTATCAAAGTACACACCCTGGTGATAAATGTAATTTTTATTATAAATAATTTATTCACCAAATTATTAAATTTTACATTGACGGTGGTGGTGGAGGCACAGGTAATAGGGGTGGCGGCGGAGGAGGTACCCCCATCATCGGAGCTCCCGGTGGTGGCGGCAAACGCATGCCATGATTCTCCCACAACTTGGCAGGTGGTGGCGGCAAACGCAATGGTTCCAATTTAAATGCAAACTGCAAAAAGAACTGTTTCGTATCTTTGTTCCAATGAGTCCAAAATTTAGAATCATGTTTTTCCACTTCTCTGCTTGGCACTTTGAATGAAATAGTTTCATATGGTTCTGCAGCAAACAGCAAGTACTGCCACCTGCGATCTGGTGGCTCTATCTTTTGCTCATAAGCTGACATAAAACGATGTCTAGGTTGTACTCCTTCTGCAATTTCTAAAATAAAACAAAGATAATCACTGAACGGAATTATAATATGAGATGAAAAATGTTTATTATTGTTACAAAATATCGTTGTGTTTACCCAAAATTATACCCTAACCAGCTTTTGCCTGCGGCTCCACCCGTTTGAATATCGGTTTTCAGCTTAGTCAGTTTGAGAAGATTGTTTTTAAATATATTTGATTTTTGACATTTATAAATTTTATTATAGTAAGGATTAATATAGCTATTGAATTCTGTAGCAATGATAGTTTAGTGTAACATTGTAATGGTATGACCATACACTCTAAAGTTTAGATCTCAATTTCAAATACCTACTTTTTCAAACTCATTTACATACTAATAAATATCACTCTCTTCAAGGGGTGAATGAAAACATCATGATAAAACCAGCATGCCTGAGAGATTTTTTTCAATGGTGTATGGAATATATGATCAGCAGTTAGATGGTAGATGATGATGGAAATGGTTAATATAAAAGAAAATCATGAAGTATTATTGTCAATAAAACAGCTTTAACTAAATTATACTAAGGTTGAAAATATAACTAGTGCTGAAAATGCATTAGCAGTGCATGTTTGTCTGTGGTTGTTCAAAATCGTAAGTTATTAATTTGCATTTGAAACATCAGGAAAGTAAAACTCTCATTAAACCTAGTTATAATGTGGTTTTATAATCACACTAGCTTTTGCCCGCGGTTCCGCCCGCGTGAATGTCGGTTTTCCGCAACTGGGAAATCCCGACACAATTATAGATTTATATAAAAATAGAATTAGCCACTTTTACTTGACCTCTCGTACCTAAGCGGCAACTATGAAAACAGGGATCAAGCTGTATCTTCAATTCTACTGGACCGATTTTGATGAAACATGCCACAATATTTAATACGGAATAGTACCTGTAAGAATGTAACAGTTTAATCAATATGTACCCATTGGTTTTTGCGTGAAGCCCGCACAAACAAACAAACATCAATGGATTCCCTTTCAGAAGCCCTTTATTAGTCAATCTGAGTAGTTTGTTTTTAATGATCATTAACTATTTTATAATAGTATAGAATAGATGTCAACAACTCAAAATAGTTATGTGATGGTGATAATGTTTCATAACCTATTTAACATTTCTAAAAGTAGATTTCTTAGTATCAAATCTTTCTCCAAAATTTTGAAACAATTTGTTAATCAATAAAGCCATGAAAAAGTAAGAAACAGGCAGATAAACACCTTGGTTATTATGATTTCAATATGTATATTACACTAATGTAATTATGTCTTAAAAAATTCATTTCATTGGATGGCAGCAATAGATAAATAGGAGTAACCAATTACTGTAGTTAGGGCTTGTCTAGGCTGAAATGTCGCACCCCACTATCGCAGTTATACACATAAGTAAATTTAAAATAGGAATACAATACACATAAAAACATTGCTGTAATTGGTTATTTGTAGATCATCTTTGCTGAGAAGTGATTGATCTTGGATTTGTTGTCCAACTAGTTATAATTACCTGAACGCATGACTGAGTATCTTTTGTCATAGAATGTGCCTGCATAACTCTATACACAGAGCATTGTCAGATTTATCACTCAAGTAGTCAATCATGGTGCACACATACAGATCTGATATATATATCAGTCGATGCTCTGTATACAGAGCATCGACTTTTCACAAAACAGTTGATGCTGTCACACAGATAAATTGCTGTTATTGATATTTGCACCCACACATCTAAATCAACTAATTTAGTAGTGGAGCGCATCATTTCAGCCTAGAAGAGCTCTACAATCCTTGAATTTAGGGAATATTTATTATATTATTATAATTCTTTCCTTTCTAAAATTTATAAAAAAATACCTGGATAATCCACTTGGAATAGCAAACTTTGTTGACCATTTTCTTGATCTTTTTGCTTGGTCACTCTATAACCAGGTCTTCCAATTTTAACAAATTTCTTAGGTTCTATTCTAGGTTTCTCTGGAGCTAACTGCTGAGGTGATTCTTTTGCTTCTTTGGCAGCTCTTCGTGCTAAATTAGCTTGATGTTTCTTGCCTTGGGTATGGGCTAAGTAGCTACCCTCATTATTGTGAAGAGTTAAACACAATTTACATTCATAAGATCCTGAAAAAAAAATGTAATTCACTAGGTTATGTTTTTAAAAATAGTTTGATTAGGACAAATCACAGCTTGCAATAACATACAGACATACAAGCATTAAAATATACCCAAACATCTGAATCAGCCTCAATTAATGTTACTTTTGTCTGTTAAATTACAATCAATAACTAATAATGAAACAACTAAGTTAATTTTAAATAGTTTATAATATACTTTATATAATATACAAAACAAAAAGAATTGTATCTATTATTAATAGTGTAGCTAGCCCTTAACTACTTTTAGTTATTATGAATTTTCAGTATTATATAGAAATAAATTTTAATTGATAGAGGACCTCTAGCTATTGTAAATTTTAAAAATCCCAGTTGGTGCAATTGACACTTGTTTATTACTATTTATTCAATGGTACTCGCCAGCCGCTACTATAGCATGCTCACTTTGCTCATGCATACTCATAACCTTAGTTCTCAGTGGTCCAGGTGGACCCAAGGTTCCATGGGAGACTCGACGGGGGTCTACTTTGGCGTACGCAAATTTCCATAGTTAGATTTAGTCTTCGCATTTTTTGTCGAGTTTGGGGTATATGGTAGAAATGTAGCTGCAAGGGGTCCACCAGAACCAGCAAGATTTTGAAAGTGATCTATGAGAAAGTCTGGGAACCTCTGTTCTATAAGGACCTAACATACTTCACTCATCCTTGCACCTACTTTTGGCAATTTATTGTTATTTTACCCTTAATGAAGATTTTTACACCCACCACTACAGTAAAAACTTAAGTACTACAATAAACATAGTCGCAATGGCAGCTTCCATGAACATGTAATTTTAAGAATTTTAAATATATTTTTCTCAAGTAGTTAAATTGCGCCAAATGGGAGTATAAAATTTACTACAGCCATGGGTGGTCCATCGATTAAAATTTATTTCAAGACTATAAACCAAAGCACGACCTAACATAAGAAATTAACGAATTTTAAAATTATTATTTGTATTAAAAAAATACTATACCAAGATGATTTTTCATAAAATATGGATCTTTATTTAAATCGATCGTCTCCAAAGCAAGCTGACGAAGTCTTTCGCGGCGGTCTCGGTTGCTTTCCGACCATGACGCTACGCCGCCACCTCCCGTTTTACCACCAGGACGATTTTGAAAATCCATCTTAGTTTGGCTTCTATTTACAAAGCAATATTAATATCATTGATTGTTTAAAATAAAGTAACCCAATTTTAAACAGAACATGATACACATTTAGACGGTATAAAGCACGCCATGGTATCGTCCCCAAACAAAGTCATAAGACGCTAAAGAATTTGAAAATTTTTCAATAAATCTATCTCTTAGTGCGAAAAACATAAAGTGTATTTTACAATAATTAATATTTAATTCTAAACATCAAAACACTGGCGCTAGCGAGCTGCAGTTATAGAACAGTAATCATAACAGTGTCATAATTCTATAGTTCTTTAATAGAGATAGAGTTTGTCTATGGGCGATAATTTATGGAGCTACTACTACAATTTAGATTTAGATTTTGTTCACTAATAGAAAGTTAAATTATCCCCGAAAAATATCTTTGTTTTAACCGAATGATCTTGCAGTCTGAAAACTAGTTACATTAAACATATGTGTGTTTGTGCGTAATTTAAGTCAAAACTGATAAATGGATTGACCTGATTTTTCTTATACAGATAATTGGAGGACTGGAGACTTGAAGAAAAATATTGATTTGAACAGATTAATCGCCTTGAAATATTAATTAATTTATCGCCTTAAAATCTACATTTTAGAATATTCGTGAAATGTACTGACGAAACTATGAAACAAGACTCTCGGCGAGAAAGGGCTTCTTTCTGCACAACCCTTTACAAAATATTCTCAATTAGCAATAATTCGCTAAATAAGTATCGCTCTCTCGGTTCGTGGGAAGCGATAATTTAACATATTATTATGATTCATGTTTTTAAATAAATTGTGGGATTCATGATATTATTTCTTTATTATCCAACACCTTCATTAAAAATAACTCTGTAATATTCTGAAATACCTATTTAAATTACTACAAATCGTGTTGAATGTTGCTATTATCCTGGATTGGGAATAAAGACTATAAGTATAAAACTATAAGAATAAAGACTATAAGTATAAAACCTTCAACCGGTTATCAATCCAAATTTGTCTTTGTCAAAAGAGCTAAATCTTATGCGGTATGCATAACGTAAACAAGATAACAATCGAGAGACGGACCTCTCTTCATCAGAGGGGGAACAGGCCGTAGTCTACTACGTTGACCTAATGCGTGTTGATAGATTTCATACGCACTTGTGGGCATACAGGTTTCATCACGAAGTTTTTCTATTCAACTAAAGATATGGTGCATACAATATAGAGCTATTACATCTACATGTAGTAGTTTATTTGCTCATTTAAATTCCATATTGTTAAGTTGCTCAATAATTTCAACTTATCTTGCTATAATAACGTGGTTCATAGACACATGCACACACTTGCCAGGTGACGTCAATATACTGACTGATATGATCCATATTAAATACCTAGCTTGCATATAGTATGTATTAGGTTTCCATTTCACAAAACTTATAATGATAATTATTAATAAAATACTACTCAGAAACTGTTTACTTCTGTGTGTCATGATTGACATTATTGAGAATTTACTTCATATTGTTATATATTTTATGAAAATAATGTCATCGATATCGATAAATTGACAAAACAAGACCCAACACAAGAAAATTTGGTATTGTCTATGGGAGTGTATACGTAAACGTCATAGGACTACTTCTATGCTATATTATTCTGTCTGAGCCATGTTTGATACATCCATGGCCGTAGTTATATTTTCATAAGTCAATAAAGTGCTAGTATATTTCATTTTATCCCTTTTTGGGAGTTTTGAAGTTAATCCGACGACGACAGTATATAATATATGCTCAGTATATCAGTCAGTATAATATATGCTCAGTCGAGCATGAGTTTCGCAGACCTTTTGTCTAGAAAAAATACGGTCCCTTTGCTATTTTAGTCACAGTATTATTACAATGATTTCAATATTGTTCTCGATTATTGACGATTAATACACAAAATAACACCAAATTTATATATTAAACATCACAATAAACATTATAAAACGTTAAAATATATTAAACTCCCATGTTGTTTGTTTGTTTCGAAGTGAGAGCTGCTGTTGGCCCTGAGGCCATTACAGCGTCACCGGACGAGGTGGCGAGCGCGAAAAGCGCACCAGCCTAGCCTTTACCGTTGAGAAGCGGGGCGGCTAGCGTGAGGGCACCTCGAGAGGGTCTCGAGCCTCGGCTTGGACGGCCGCCGTGGGGGAGATCGTCGGGGTCGCGGGCCTCGGTGAGGAGGCAGATTGCGGGGCGGGGCGGGGATTACCCCGGCCCCATCGGGGAGGGGGGCGATACCTAGGCGATCGGGACGCGCCGTTCCGACTCGTACCACCACCAGCGGATTAGGATGTTCGGAGGCCCACGCGAAGTACCGTTCGGATGCTTCGCGGAAGTGTTTCGCGATCGTGATGAGCCGGAGGTCTGCGTGGAGATCGATGTTACGTAGAAACCAAGGGGCGTCTACGGCTTTCCGGAGAAAGCGATTTTGTATGACTTGGAGGCTCTTTAGGAGAGCGAGGGCGGCATGCGCGAACACTAAGCATGCGTATGACATAATGGGGCGGATGCAAATTTTGTATAATGCCACTTTGCTAGAAAATGACAACTTACTCCGTTTGCAGAGCATGGGGTGGAGTCGCCCCAAGACAAAGGCGGCTCGGTCACGGACCGCCTTGACGTGATGCTTGAAGGCCATCCATCCATCCAGGAGTCCAGAGTGACCCCGAGATATTTGACTTTGTTGACCCAGGGAATAGGACGGCCGAACATGGTGACCGTGGGGGTCGCATAGCGCTGGGGGCGGTAGCGCCGAAGGGTGGCGGATGCAGTGTACCTGGAAAAGAGCACGGCCGCGCTCTTTTCCGGGTTCACCTCGAACCTCCACTTTCGGAACCACTCCCCCAGTTCGGTGGCGGCGGCTTGGAGTGTCCGTGCAATGTACTCGTTGCTCCAGCCGGAAGTATAGATGGCGGTGTCTTCCGCGAATAGGGCTAACGTGGTATTACACGAACGGGGAATTTCGTTCATGTATTAAACTCCCATACATTTTAGTAAGTTTTAGTGTTACCATAAATATATCTCTAATATGCTAAAATTGCAATGTTTTACTTCAGGAACGCTATCCAAATGTCATCTGTAACAAATACTGTGATTTCTTTTCTGTTGTCAAAATAGGCGGAAGGTACTTGTAATTATGAATCTAACTTTATTTATGTAATCTATGAAAGTTAAACTATTATTTATATAAGTAACGTGGTATTACCGCTGTGTAAATACTCTTCTCTAATTATTTTCATTACTATTATGTGCAAAGTGAAAACGAATACTGCTAACCTATCTACTTATTGTTTTTTAGATAGTGGTTCAAGATGTTGATGCCAAAACAAAACCGCGTTTCAATTTATGAATACCTCTTCAAAGAGGGAGTTATGGTAGCCAAGAAAGACTACCATGCTCCCAAACATCCTGATCTGGAGAAGATTCCTAACCTCCAAGTTATTAAGGCTATGCAGTCCCTCAAATCAAGAGGATACGTGAAGGAACAGTTCGCGTGGAGGCATTTCTATTGGTAAGTAATAGACTGAACTTTGCCCTACTAAGAAAGTGGATGATTACGAATAAAAACAAATTGTTTTGCCATGGCAAATATACACTAACTTAAAATAATAGCTTAATGTTGAATGCGACACACATATATGTACGTTCGCCGCGATATCCCACGGGGGTAGGCAGAGATTATAGTTTACCATATACAAAGATTCTGACACTTCTTAGGACTTTAAACAGTTTCATAAGTATTACATATTTGTGTAATAGCTAAATTTCTTTAGATTATGGTTGTAGTGTAGTCAATAATGAAATAAGTCATATTTTATCTCACAAAAAATAGATGTTTTCAAGGTTCTGAAATGGAAAATTCTGTACAAATAAATATTCTTTAAAAAAAATTAAGATTTTTACAAAGTCCCTCCAGAATGTCCTGTTTTAAATCAAACCACCACCAAAACCAAACTCTGTATGTAAGCCTCCTATTATCTTTGAATTGAAAAATTTCCCACATTGGCAGGTGGTCTACATATAATTTAACCAGTTCTGCCGGTTGTGGAATTGTTCATTAGTTGAAGAACACTGAACAATTTGGATAAAGGAAACCACAGCAAGTGAATAAAATTATCTGCCAAAATTAGTGAAAATTGAAATGTAGTTGGCTTAAGATAGACTTCTACTGTTGGTTAGTTAGTGAATACACAACTACAAATAATAATTTTTAATATGCAATATAAGAGTTTTACATTTATTGTTTATTTTGTGACTCTGGATATTTGAAGGTCAAGCATCAGTTTGTGGATATTTACTCAAATTAAAAAATATTTTCTGTGTCCTCTTGTTTCTCTAGGCATTGTGGATTTAATGGGTAGAATGCTTGCTTATTGATGCTTACTTAACAGATTTAAATATATCATTTCTTTGCCACAACTATTAACAGAAATTACAACATACAAATATATACTTACCATGTCAATATGGTAAACAAAAAATATTTTACTATTGAAAGTTACCCTTTTTTTGTATATTACTTTTGTTAGCTCTTAGATAATTACTCTTAAATAACTAATATAATATGATTTACAGGTACCTAACTAATGAAGGTATAGAGTACCTGAGGATCTTCCTTCACCTGCCTCCTGAGATCGTACCAGCTACCCTGAAACGTTCAGTGCGCACAGAGACAGTCAGGCGTGGTGCTGTGGGTCGCCCTGACGCGCCTGCGCGCTCAGCTGAGGACCGTTCGGCGTACCGCCGTGCGCCCACTACAGCTTCAACCCATGATAAGAAGGCTGACGTTGGCCCTGGTTCAGCTGATCTTGAATTCGTAAGTTTTTGCAAATTTTTTGTTTTGTCTGTTTGTGTTTCATCTACTTTAGTCTCCAACATACATAAGGTCTTTTGTTTTCTTATTATACTATGACCATTACTTTGTATGTTATATCTGTATAATGAATTCATGAAATGAAGTAATTTTAAATCATTCATCAAGTAAAATGGTATTAGTGTGCTGTCATACATTGGGAACATGATTGCTAGTTATATGGTATAAGTCATGTGCATGGTGGTAGTGCTTCCATCATGCCTTTAAAGGCAATAAATGGGGCAGTGGGAATGCTTATTCAATGTGGTATTTGTTGGATTGACCTCAAAACTCTCAAGAAGCAATAAAATGTGATTTTATTCTGAATTGGAAAAATGTTTAGTGTAATAACTGGGGCTTAAAAAGTCAGTGTTCCAAGGGTAAAATAAATAATTAAAAAAAAAATACTATAACAGGGATGGTGAACCTTTATGTATCAATATGCCCTTTTTTTTCTAAAGAAACGTTTAATAAGACTATTAACATGTCATCATATAATTTTGCCTTAGTGATTATTAGGAAAATAATAAAAAGAAATACTCAAAACTCATTTCCTACAAAAAAATACATTTTGCACTATAAGTATATAATAAATGTTTCAGTTGTAACAGATTATATGACAAATCTATTATACTATTATATAATAGAATTGTTAAATGTCAAATTTTTAAAAACTACTGAGATTGATTAATTAAGGACTTTTGAAACCAAATCCAAATGTTTGTTTGTTTGTTCGAGCTTCACGCAAAAACCAGCAGGTAGAATTTGATCAAACTGTTACAGTCTTAAAGGTACCATTCCGACTTAAATATTGCCGCATGTTTAATCAAAATCGGTCTATTACAACTGAAAATACAGCTTGATCCCTGTTTTAGTAGCCACCACTAAGATACGAGAGCTCAAGTAAAAGTGGTTTTGGCTTTTTATATAAATCTATGATTATTTTGAGATTTCTCGTGTAGCAGAAAATCGACATTCACGCGAGCGGAGCCGCGGACAAAAGCTAGTAACTTATATTAGGATTGTAAGGTATAACTTTTAGCAAAATACATGCTGAAATGGAGTCATCTACTAAACTGTTTCTAAACGAGTCTTTAATGTTATTCATCTCTGAAAATAATGACTTACAGGCATAGGTAGATGAAAATATGGTTAAAATAGCATGAGCCAGTTTAATAAAACTTCATAGTGAACTTTGTTACTATGTCGATCTGTGGCGTGCCCAAAATGTTTTGTTGCGTATCATCAATGGGACACGTGCCATTGGTTAGCAATCCCTGTACTATAACTACAGTGACTTGCCAGGAACTGGTGGCATAAAATCGTTCCCAATATTCATGGAGGATAGCAGGTGGTTGGGCTTTCCTCCATTAATACTGTTAAATTTATATTATTAATACAATAAATCTTTTTGTTTACTGTTGCTATAAATTTGTGTTTTGTTTGTTACAGAGAGGAGGTTATGGAAGAGGCAGGCCTGCACCTTAATTAAGTTTAATAAAAAACATATAAATTTAAACTTGTGTTTTTAATAAGTACACAGCACGCGCATACGCGTACACACACACACACATGCGCGCGCGCGCGCACACACATCTGTAGGTATAGGGCGCCTAAGAAAACACCTTTACCAAATAACGTTTCAAAAAGGTCAAATACGCAGCATCCTAAATTTATAAAATTTTTTGAAAAAATATATGAATGTAGGCGAGGCAGGTTTGTAGTATGTGGCAAATTGTACTCTGCTTACTCCAATGGGATACCAGCGTGAGGGTATGTGGGTGAATGAACTTTTTTGTACTGCGGGATAAATGCGCTCAAATAAAATATTACTCCTTTTTTTATATCATTTATAAATAAAAATTATTAAACTAATATTTTACAAGGGACTGGACTTGGGGATCGCTCTATAATGGGTCCTCTGGGTGACCAATGTTTTGAGACGGTATCTGTATGGGAGCCTCAAATTGTCGTTTGGGTTACCAAATAAAAAAAACAAAGTAGTGAAAATATATCTACAACGTCTGCTAGTTATTTTTTTATTTAATAACGTTATATGTAATTGGTCTACTCTAGATGTAACTAAATATAAGTTACTATGGACGACGAAAAATAAAGTTGTTTCACCCACGTACGCTTTCTCAATTGCTCAATATTACTTTAATTAGTGATTTCTCTTTGACACATCAATCACTAAGGTTGATTATATCTGTTATCGCCTTGCATCTGCGTCCACTGGTGGACCATAAAATTAGTTATTTGCTTCTGCAAACACCAGACATTTTGGAGATTACAAGAGCGGTGTGCGAGTAGAAACAGCCGATATAACTAATATATTGAAATTTGAAATCAGAATTAGTAGTATACTATTTTCTTCATTCGAATAATCATAGTAATGAATAGTTATAGATATCACATTCACCGTTGTTTGCATTCAAGTCGAATAATTTAAATGTATTCGAATGTTTTGTTGATTCGAATGAGTTCATTCATATTACCCATAGTCCGCGTCGCTAATCCTATAGATTATTAATACCCAAAGTGGTCTATATCGACCCCCAAAGGTCGACGTTGATGTGCAAGGGGTCCATGCCAACTGTCAAAACACTGTAATAAATCTTAATAAAGTTTCATGTTAACTACGCTTCAGGGGTCTACCCAAAAGTGTAAAACATTAGAAGTGGTCTATAAGAAAAAAAAAAGTTTGAGAACTTCTGCTATAGATGTTTGTTGATTCGGAGGCACTTCGCAGGATAGTGCCGTTGGTCAGTAATCTTTTGTAACCAGCCAGTTCGGGCGGCTTGGCAAGCGAAATTTGTGACGCTATTAGGCAGACGTCATACGCATATGAAATAGTTTCTCTGTGGCAAGCTGAAGACACACGATGATACTGACGACGTTAAGACTTAGATGATTATATCGGGATGTCACCAGTTACAGGTTAGTTTGACATTCCGAATGTCAGTATTAGAAGAGGAAATATCATCCGACCAGACATGGATGTTGTCTGCCAACATCCTGTGAAGTTTTTTTAAGCAATAGTTATTTAAAAAAATAAATAAGCAATGATATTTTATAATAAGAACGTAAGCCACTGGTCAAATAATTAGTAACAAAAAAAAAAATTGTTTTATTGACAACAATAAATACAAAAATAAAACGAAGTAATATTAGTCATAATTTATACATATAATAAAATCGTAAACGAGCCGTGTCTGTACAATGAATATTTTTTCAAAAAGAAAACAACCATACAGATTGTACCTGTTACCGGAACCAAAAATATAATTTTTAGAAATTTGTATCTGTTTTTCTGTGCGTTTGTGCACGCTAATCTCAGAAACGGCTAAACCGATTTGAATGCTGTTTTTACTGTTGCGTTGTGACAAGTTTCCTCTAACATTTGGTGTTTGTTTCATCTATCTATTATTTATCATTCATTCTTATTAAGATCGGAGAAAATAATTTATGTATAATTTCGCTCTTACCGAATGCCCACGCGAACGGAGTCGCGGGCACAGCTAGTTAATTATATATGAAAAATGGTGGGGTAGAGTTATTTGCAATAACTGAACTGCAGCGTTTAGGCATGGAGGCTATTCGAGTTGGCATGTTTTAAGTATAAAACTTACAGAGGTAATTAAAATTACCAAATCCCTTTGCTGTTACACCGTTTTCTACATGATATAAGATCTGCCCCCCCCCCCCCCCCTTTTTTTTCGCCTTCGCTCTCCACCATGACTTGTGCCACGCCAGAGAGTGAAAGCGCCCGACCGCCGATCTCAGCGGCTAGCTGGAGCCGCTGACCGTCCCAAAGATCTGCCCCCTAGCCAAGTTGACTTTATTGCAATCTTTAATGCTAATAGAAACGAAAAAAAAATGTACTGAAAATGCATTTCTAATCACAAAGACCCCCGTGAATTATCGAATTGAAATGTCATTCCAATATTTTTTTTTCCGTTTAACGATTGTAGAAAGTCAACTTGGCTAGGGAGCAGGGCTGTTAAGGCAGGGCAACCTAATACGAATAGATTTTTTTTTTCCAAGATTTGAAAATTATATGAAAATGCGTTGTTATTTGCACACAATTGCAAAACATCACCAAAGGGAGTTTTTTTTTGTAAATATAATGCAATTAGAAAAGATCTCTACGCAACTTTATGTAATGGAGACTTATCATCTCATGATTCATTTCATGAAATAACCATATTTTCATAATTATTCTGCTAATGTCTACTCAATTATAAAATTTCAATGAAATATTTTCAGCCATTTTCTCGCGATGAGGTAACAAACAGAAATAAATTCTAAACATATTTCAATTGAGTTCCATTGGTGCTAATTCTGTTGTAACAGAATTTAACTAAATTTAGTCTCTCCCTATCTTTTTCTATGTCAAACGCCAAAACGAGATAGTAAACATTTATAGTGAGTATCCACCTAAATTTCTGTTAAACGGTTCAAAAAATGTTGCGTTTTTGCGTATCTTTAGCCCGTATGTTCCGAGGTCGTGACTAAATCTTTAAATTTTGACGTCCCTAAACGAACTGACAGTACCAAAATTGTAGTTATCTAGTTTTGACGTTTGATATTAGAAAACGATAGGGAGAGATCAAATTTAGTTAAGTTCTGTTACCGCAGAATTACACAATTCTCTATATAGTTTATATACTAGTGCCGATTCTGTTGTAACAGAACATAAATAAATTTGGTCCCTTCCTATCTTTTTCTAATATCAAACGCCAAAAAACGAGATACCTACAATTTTGGTGCTGTCAGTTTCGTTTAGGGGCGTCAAAATTAAAAGATTCGATTTCGGAACGCGCGGGCTAAAAATGCGCAAAAACGCAACATTTTTTTTTAACCGTTTGACAGAAACGTAGGACGGTGTTAGCTATTAATATTTGTTATCTCGTTTTGGCGTTTGACATTAGAAAAAGATAGAGAGGGACCAAATTTAGTTAAGTTCTGTACAACAGAATCGGCACCACTGTCTAAACACAAACATTTCAACCCTTACGATTTTATCAAAGTATATACAAACAATATGCAAATGAAAACTAAAATAATTTATTGACAACAATCTACAAGATTGGCTACAAGTCGACTTGTGTACTGATATAACAAAATTGTAAAAATTTACATGATTTCAGAATATTATTATGAACTTTAGATTTGAACTTTAGGAGGTGGCGGCGTCGGGAACTCTCCAATTTTGTCAATGTAGTATTGATACGCGCGGTAAGGCTTGAGTTCCCACGGCACTTGGTCTTCCATAGGAGTGAGTGTTACGCCCAAATCTTCTAGAGTCGGCTCCGAAGGTTTCACGACATCAGTTGTAGCTTCCTGGAAATTTTATCGATTCGTTGAAACATCACACATTGTAGACACTAATATACTTAATGGAGAAGGAAAACTTCGTGAGGAAACCCGCATACCCGCATAGGTGTGTGAAGTCTACCAACCCGCACTAGGCCAGTGTGGTGAACTACGGCCTAATCACCGTCCTGATTACGGGAGGTCCATGCCCCTGTATTGGGGACGAATATGGATTGGGGATGATGATGATTAAAACATCTAATTCTAAATAAGTACTACAAAAATAAGTTATAACGATGTTCCTGCGCAAAAGGCGCGACTATTTATAGGTAGAGCGTTTGCACGGGTAAAATCCTTGTCGACAATTGATCGAACGTGAGCGCGTCATTGTGGTGTTCCCTAGTGTATAAATGTTACGAGTGAGATTACGTGAGTTCATTTGTCATTACATTTTCAACCTTATGCTTAGTGGAACAAGGTCTTTATTGAATTGGTGCTTACAATTGGTTTTAATCGTCGTTTTTTACATCTGTCTTCGCCGACGAAGAATATCTATGTAATTTATTAATAATATATTTGTGGTATTATTTAATATACTTACGCTCGTTCGCGTGTTTTTCGAATTGCAACGTAAACTTGGGTTATTGGATAACCGAAACAAAACGGGGCCAAGCTACCTATAATGAAGGTCAATATAGAATCAAAATTTAGGAAGTTATTTGAGTAACTGATACTAAGGTTTGATTATGTACAGAATGGGAAAATAAATATAATGTAAAAATGTACCCTTCTTCCATTGATTCCTGTTTTTTTTTACTCTTACACCTATTATGCCGTGAGGGAACGCGTAACTAATAAACCCACATTTTAACCGCTTGGTGTTTTCTATTCAATGTAACAAGGCCTGTTGCCATTTTTTGACTACTTTCGGTGGAAGAAAATGTTATTCACCTAGATTATGATCTGAACATAGAATTTTTGAAAATGTAGAGGTGCGAACAGGTAAACGAGCCTATATCCCGTCGACACTAAGTTACTGACAACTCGTCTATCACCACTCTTCCATCTACCAAATACAATAGAAACTGGTTTGGGTAAAAGTTTTTTACATTTTTATTTTGCTGTTTTGGCTAGGCTGTTTCAAATTAACTAACAACTCACGATCATATTACTTTGTAAATTCATAATATCGCGCGCGTAAAACCTTCATGTGCACTTGGTTGGGTTCGGGTCCACTCGGCCGCTGTCGGAGACGTAGGAGACGAGCGGTCTCCTACTTTGGCTCGTGAGACAAAGGAGAACCGTTTTGCCTCCTTCGTTTCGCGGCACACGCTAAAAACCATCTATTCTTTTTTACTTGGAGTTACAGTTATGTAACAAGCGTTATTAAAATTACTTTTGCCCACTCTTTTTTTTATAATTTAATTATAAAGGAAAGACTATTACGCTTTTAATGTTGCAGAGAAGTAGATGTTGTTATTTGTTGTTTCGGTATGAAACATGCTGTTAGCCGCGAGGCTTTTACAGGGTCACCGGACAGGGTGGCGAGTGCGAAGTGCACTCCAGCCTAGGCTTAACGGCTGTGAAGTGGGGCGACTAGCACGGAGGTACCTCAAGGGAGTCTCGAGCCTGGGCTCGGGCGGTCGCCGGAGATGGATGCGTCGAAATTGAGGGCCTCGGTGCAAGGGGCAATAAAAGGGGCGGAATGCGGGGTCGGACGGGAGTTTCTTCCGCCTCGGGAGAAGTAGATACGGATCTAAGAGTGAATATAAAGTATAAATCCACATCACCTTCATAGGTACTGTACCATATATATGTTAGTTGCAGTTTTCTATAAAATTAATGTCACTATCGTTCGGCCGTTGAGAGGATGCGTTTCTGACAGTTCCTGATCACACATTAAATGTCACTTTGAAGTGTCAATTCATGATAAAAGTATTTTGATCGTTTATGCACTAATATACCAGAAAATTAAATAAAAGTAATGTTTTATTATTAAGTCTAATTAAACGTATTATTAGATTTTAGGTAAATTTAATATTGAATAAATAAAAAAAATACAGTATTAATTGACAGATGTCAGAAACGCATTCTCTCAGCGGCCAAATATTAGTCATATGTATTTTACTATGAGCTTACCTTTTCAAGAGCTTCCCAATGCAAGTTGCCGAAGGGATAGGCAGGTGAAACCAGATTGATTAAAGCCACCTTCACGGGCAGCACCGGGTCATATTTCATGTCGTAGCGGTAGAAGCCCCACTTGCCATCTTTGCGCATTAATTGGTAAAACCAATCCACTAAGTCAGCCAGTAGGTACCTCTTCGGCCTGTAAATATAGATTTCATCTGATTCAGCCTGTTGAGTTTCATTGCTGTATTATACCTATGTCCCCACTATTACATACAGGGTAGGCAGAAACAAAAGCTTTTTATTTCTTATGTCCGTACCAGACGTGTATAAGTTAACAAGTCGAAAATGAACACTTTTCAGGGCAGCCGTTTTTAAATTTACGTTTTATCTGTAAATTTTATTTTTATCCAATTTTATTTTATTTTTTTTACCTGAATGTGATTAATTTGATTGGAAGTTTTATGAATATTTTACGAATTATTGTATTTATTAAAGAAAAAATGACTTATCAAGTTGTTCACCAATGACTTATTAAGTTATTCACCTAAAAAATATACCTTAAAGTGTATTGCGTGTCACAAAATGCAATGAAAAAACTTTAAAATTGAGAAAATATTATAATAATATAACTTACAAATTGAAAAAAAAAAATACTAATAAAAAAACAATTATAATATTATTATTTTTATTCTTAGGTTAATAAAAGTTAGAATAATGTGGAATTAAATTCCTCTCCGGTTCCTTCTGTATCAGGATCTTCGATATCTATATCGAGTTCGACGTTGGGTGTGTCTTTATTAATTTTAACGTTTTTATAAAATTCGTGAAAAACGGGATCTATCAGAGGCAATAATCTGTTAAATCCTTCTGTTTTTTTTTACTTATTGGTTAAGTATATTTTATTAAACTTATTAATCTTACATTTCGATGTGTTTCTATCTTATATTATTCTATATTATACTTTATGCTATTCTACCTTAATTAAGCTCACGTGTCCGTTACTATCATATACGGGGGAGGGAATTATATGAATTCCCTCCGGCCACCTGTCCGGTGAGTGGACACATGCCTGTGCTGCTGGTACTTGGGTTTTCTTCCAGCTTTGTCTGATGTCTATCTATTTCTGTTTGTTTAGTGCGTGCGCGCAAGCGTACCTAACTATATACGAGACAAAGTGAAAGGAGAGTCAAGCTAGCCACCCCTCAATAAAACCACAAAACACTCGATATATTTATGTACACGCTTATGAACTATAATAATTGCAGCATATTTACATATCTATTGTACAATGGTCGTCGTCTAATTGATTGTTTCCAGGGTTGGATGC